>OZ007569.1:64516979-64659479 GCA_963931925.1 Onchidella celtica
TTAACCTCTGCAGAATTCGGTTTAGAACAAATGACATGGCCAGTTCCCTTGTATTGTCATATATCTATTTTCTTATGATAATTTCTCCTCAGATATACTTGCATACAACACTCTCAAACAGTATTACCATGTAAACTCAAAATCTTCAACATTTGCCTGGCATTCAGCACTTGTGACAATTGTCTTTATATTCCAGTGCTGGCAACAATTTGAATGTCTCAGCTGTTTTACATACCTGTATTGCTCTGATGACTGGATCAACAGATGAAGGGTTGTGCTGTGTCAGTGAGCGGTAAAAGCTCTGCAGTTCTTCTATAGCTGGAGCTCTAGCTCTGACCTCTTCACGGAAAGTCTGATGATGACAAAGGGATGAATGCAATTTCAATGTTGGTAAAAGTGAAGGACAGTAAAATTCATGTGACATTCCACTCACTTTACTAAGAAACAAAGGCACAGCAAAATATTATTCCATGTCAAGCTTTTAGAGTGGTCCAGAAGCGCCTTTGAAAATAACACAGTGATGTTTGTTATTGGCTAAGCACGAGACAGAAGAGCCCATCAGTGATACCTGTGGCATAATAGATTGTTTTGAGAGACAGAAATATGCAGTTATCTGTGGTCTCCCTTCTCTATAATTTGTCAATTTCTGTCCCTCTGGCTACTACTCATAGTTTAGAGACACATACTGATTAGCATTTATAGCACTTTTTGGGTGTCAGTAAAAGACAGTCAACAGTAAACTGATTCATCAACTAAAAAAACAAAAAACCCTGCTCCCATTCAAAAATGTACATTTCCTACAGATATCAAACCTCCCCCTCCAGCGGAGGCCTTAGAGAGTGTGCCAATCTACCTCATCTGGCTATCACCAACAATCACCTGCTTATCTCCCTTGCTACCCACCTTGAGCCGTTCGATATCTAGTTCCGCGGCCTCAGAATGCAATTTGGATGGCTGATTTTCCATCTCTGCCAGTTCCTCTTGCTTATTGTGGAGCCAATGCCTCAGTTCTTGTCTCATTCTGTCTACAGAGTCCCATTTCTTGATCATTTCACGGAGTTTGTCTAAACGTTTCTCAGCCTGTAAGACAAGACAGGTATAACTGTGAACTGACTCTCCAATGTAATTTTGGCATATTTAACGTGGAATAACTAAAAAAAAATGTATACTTATGCTGTCTTATAGCTGATGCCTCATTGGTTCCATTCAATTTCTGTTTGGAGATACCAAATTAATTTCAGTCTCATGATAATTTTTACATCCTCATGCCAGCTAAAAACAGCCTGTAAACCCTGGAAGTAGAGTAATGCACAGAACCTACAATTTTCACAATGGTGCAGACAATAGTGAAGAAGAAAACTCTGATATTTCACAGCAGCTCTGAAAGTCCTTCTCACAATTAAAGTATAGTGAAAACAATGTTGTGAGCGCTGGAAACTTTGCTGAATTCAACACTATGATAGTAGACTTGCTGAACCATTAGATCATATCGACTGTGCCATAAACCAGTCCCTTCTCGTCTTCATATTTAATCAAAGAGTTTTTGCCCTTGGATTTCTATGTAACATATTTGACATTACTTTTGACATCTTCAATGTCTTTAATCTTTCAATCTTCACAGACCTGATTTACACAAGCAGTCAGTTCTGAGTGGACCTGTTCAGCAAACTGGGTCACAGCTGACTCCACTCCTTCATCCGCCTTGTCCAACTGGTCAGTGCTACCCATGTTCTCACACTGACGCACAGAAGTCTGTAGCTCTTGTTTCATAGAATACAATTTCTCCAGTTCAGCCTGCAAAATTGCAACAGTTTCTGGTGTTAAGCCATTTTTTAGAACCACTAAGATCCAGATTTAACCTGACAATGGGAACCCCTCTCCCAGCTATACACTGGAATTGTGGAAACCTCCTAATCAACAGTGCTCCACAACAGCTGCAGGATTTCTCACACAATTTCATTATTTCCAAAATTCCATTTAAAGGCAAGGGAAAGGCAAGGCTTACTTATATGATGCTCACAACAACTAGTACAAACCCCTCCTATTTAACACAATCAGTTCTACCACAAAATTGGCAATGATTAATTTAATTTTTACTTCGGGGGGGGGGGGGGGGGGGGTCGGGGCAATCGTCCCCTTATAATGACAAGCTTCTAACTCCACTTTTTGGCCGAACTGAATTATACATCACACACAACTTCTGCAGGCCTTCTCCACTGTATGTCAAATTATCAAGCGAATTTTGTGCGTAATTGTAAGTATTTATTAAAAAAGAAAAACTCATATCTCTAAAGTTTTGAGCACGATGAAACTTCAATCATGAATATCTCAAAAGTTGATAGAAGGTAATTATTGTCACGAGTGGAGTGAGTGCAATTAAGGGGATTGCTACAGAGCGGGTGTAGAGTAAGAAGGGCTCACGGCAGACAAGTAGGGAAAGACGGGAAAGGAGGAGAGTAAAATTAACGCACGTAGACAAGTAAGTTAAGCGTGCTGTTGTGAGTAGTGGGGGGTCTGAATGAGGCGAAAGCGCTGTATTACTATCACTGCAAGTTAGAAGGTCCTACGGAACGGACGCTAGTAAGAGCCCATCGGGCGGACATAAGGGGAGCAGTCGAGAGACCAGTGAGAGAAGTTTTCCAGTGATGACTGGTGTCGAGGACGGGCCGCAGAGCCACCTCGATGAGCACAGGGGATAGGCCAGCATAGGGCCGGAGGCCACACATAGGCCAGAAGTGAGGCTGTCAGTGCAGGACAGTAGAGGCACATAAAGTCGTGGCAGTCAGGCCACGGACAGGGACGTAGATATGAGCGTGAATGTGATAATGTACTATTGCCATGTTGAGGGGCTAGTGAACTAATAATGTACTATTGAAATGATAATGTCTATTGAAATGATAATGTGTTATTGCCCTGCTGAGGTGCTAGGGGAATGCTAAGGTGTATGACAATAGGCAGGTGATATTGAGAGACTGCGGTGCCAGTGAATTATTAATGTGCTATTAAGACCCTGAGGGGAGAGGCTGAGGCCGAAGTGCCTTTAGGAGTAACTACCGGGTTGTGGACCCGAGGAAGAGTGTGTGTGAGAATAAGGCCGTTGTACGGCAGTTAATTGCAATAATATAATGTATGTAATTGCGCTATTATCTGTATAATTATGTTTAATAAATGTGTGAGTCTGATGGGTTGTTCTGTTAAGTGTTAAACTTGTTTGTTCGTGATTGTTGTCCTGTCATAAACTATTACATCTCCCAGTCTGGGATTTGTGACAATTATGACCTGCTCAGGGACACAATATCCCAGTTCCAGAAACCTTCATCTTCTTGAAACACAAATAAAAACAGTAGCCATTTATTAGCAATCATTTGTCTCTCGTGACTATTAGCACTGGGTTGATGTTTCATAGTAAAAGGCACGTTTCAGCCAGAGGCTCAAACCAGTGCAGCCATGTCTACTTGCAAAAAATGAGTGTGTATTCTAATACAGAAGAGTCTGAACTAGAAAGATGACTATTCTAACATTCGTTTGCAAAGGCAGTTACTGAGTTCAGCTATTCAGGCTTGGTCGGGTGAATTGGCTGCCACACTTTTACCTGCATTATTTGTAGTAGAGAAAAGCAAGAATATTCCCTTTTTTGTGTGTGTACCTTACGTGTGCTCCTCATATTAATAGCTATTACCCTCTAGCACATATGTTTCTAGCATGTATAATGTCATGATCATGAAGTAATCGCTCAGTGCATAAAATCTAGCAAAAAAAAAATTAAAACATCAAAAACATATAACATAAAGCTGAACAAAATCTGGTTATATAATATTATTATCCAGTTTACATCCACTGACTGCAATGCTTTTTACCTGTGTTGCTTCTCTTTGTTTTTGTGCATCGTCCAGAGTATCAGGCAAGTTCTTCTCAGCATCTGCCAACCATTCTGGAAAATCATTGGTGAGATATTCGTGTGTCGAGTCCAGGAGTTCTTTGTATTCTTGCCATTTTTTCAAGATCTCAGCCAGGCGATCCTATAGGAATAGGGGAAGAGAACAAAGCAATTTGATTATTTTCTGATTGGTGCACTTAAGTTTCCTTCAGGGTGCAGTGACATCAGCTGTTTGTTGAGTTGAATGGTACAAGTGATGTTTTTCCATTCTGGTGCTTTGTTTATGTCGTTATAGTATACATTGGTGTTGTCATCTTTTCAAAAGTTAAGTGACATGTTGGCAAAATGATTTTGGTAATAATTATCTTTTACCAAGGGTTCAGTGAGTCAAAAATCCCAGTGAACAGGTGGTATCTCTGTCTTTTGTTGTTTTATGTTTGAACTGGTCACTTGTGGAACAATTAATAAGTTTACTATTTTTTTCTTTCCAGTCCTCTGAATTGTGTTGCTTTGGGGGGGGGGGGGGGGGAGGAGGAGGAGAATTGCATTTTTATTTTATTTTTTCCTATTTGTGTCACATCGTTTTATTTTTTGCACATGCCCACATCTGTAAAGACAGGGACAATTTCTGGAAAACTAAATCACGCATTACATTTTTTTTCTTTCTCTCTCTACATTTTTTCAGTCCTCAAGTCATGTTCTACAAGTTCTCAATCAGTGTGGCTGTAATCTTCTGAAATGATTTTCTATCAGTCACTAAAAGTACACTTGACAACCTGTATGTGTCCACTACAAACAGTTTGTATGGTATTGGGTATGACATATTTTCATGCACTGGACCAATGCAATTGTGCTTCTCCAGTGTCAGCACAAATTTATTATTTCTTTGCTTTTATTATATTGCTTCTAATTAGTATTTCTATTATGTATTGGCTTACTGTAGAGAAGTACTTTCAGTACAAATGTGATAATGCTATAATGAATCCCTCATGTCATTCAAAACCATGGAGATGATCCATCCATAATTTTTTTTTGATCTACTGATCTAACCCTCTTGACAATTAAAGAGAGCCCATAGCGCAAACGATTTCTCTTACTGTAATCCAGGTGAAAATTAAATCTAAGGGAAAGAAATCTGTGCGGTGTGCCAATTATGTCCACAAGTAACTGCAAATCTGCGATAATGGAACTGTTGTAAACATACACAATAATATTGTAAGGTCAGAATTTATCTTCTTGTTTAATATGGAGTGTTGATTTGAAATTGACACAAATTTAATAGTTCTAAAAGGTGAGCTTTGAAGTGAAAATACTTAAGATACTTTCAGAGAGGAAAACTGCCATGTCTTGTCTATTATATTTTCTTTCAATGATGCCAATACATCATCACATCTTTATTATATACATGTCCCTATATAAGCTACACCAAAAAAATACAGGTATTTGGCCAACAGATAAAATTTTAATATTTTGAACTTTGTGTTTACAGACAGGCAGTAAGAATATACTCCAAACTACTGATGACTTGAGTTACAAGGAACTATTTTCATCCACAATTTCTGTGCATCAAGCAAATATGACAGTATGATTCTTCAGTTACGTTGTGAACTTTGGTACATTTTTTTGTACTTAAGTTATAAAGTCAGTGTACCTTGATTTTTTACTGATGCTTTCACACTTTTTGAAAATAATCCACTTCAGTTTTTCTCTTTGTTTTCAACACCATAACAAATTGTATAACTTACTCTTACTTAGTCTTTGTTTACTTTAGTGCTCCTTAATCCACACCTGACCAGAACCATTGAAATAAGTATTTGCTTCCTAGTGTTCACAGGTGCAAGATTTCACAAGGCCGGATTTAATATGACAGGTTGAAATCTTTACCATCTCTGGAATTTAGGAAAAAGTTTACGCAAGACGGTATGGACAAAACGACACAAAATTTGAGGATTAGTCAAATTTTGAGGACTATTTGTGTTATCAAACTTACACTTGGATCATTCTCAATAAATTGTGTGTTTTGTGCTTTTTTTTAAATTTGTTTATTTGCTTGCATACACTTCCATGTATAGTCATATGTGTTCATAAAACACAACCAATCAACTGTATGTGAAAGAAATTTTTGATTCTCTTCTTCAATGTATTCCTCTATTCTCATGTCAGTTTCTGAAATTTTAGTTTATACACTGGGTTACTTTCAAACAATGCAGACTTTCAATTCTGGCTAGGTGGTCTCTTTGTATAATCTTTGCTCAGAAGTGTGGAGAGGAACTTCTTCGTATGATTAAACTCCAGTGATATTTGCTCACACCAAAACACTAAGACATAAAGGAGTGAGAGAGAAACCATAGAAACTGATGTCACCTATGAATGGTCTCAGCAATTCAGACTCAACTGTACATATTGAACGGAGCTTTTTCCCGCTGAAGGTTTCCTGCAGTCTTGCTCTCCCAAAAGTTCTACATTCGTTAATGTTATTTGTATGCCTTTGTGAAGAAAGGGACCCCAAATTTCTGTTGCTGTCAGGTTTGAATTTAAATATAGCTGCTAACTTAATTTCAGACAAGTCCACAATCCACAAATAATTCTTGTTTTACTCATTCACTTGCAGATATTTTTCAAAAATCTGATCCTTTGTAAATGTTGAATTCTACATGGAAAAGGAAGTTGTTGCCCCAGAAAGCAACACCATTCCGGTGCATTACGGAAAATGCTTACTTTTGTAACAGAAATGATGTAAGGCTCTCCACAAGCTCCTTCATTATGGGCTCACAACACTGTTGTTTAATATAAAATGTTTTAAAACCTTGTTCTGGTTCAGGTCTTTGTTAATATGATCATTTTTTCAAACACTAGATCATTAATACTCCAACCAATGTAGTTACGGGCGCGCAGTCTAATTACAAAGCCAAACAGAGAAAATACCAAGTGATGTTCATTATTCAGCAATGGCTTATAATGTGAAATACTATACGTCCCTAACAAAGGTCCCACCCAGCACTTAAAATTCAGCGCTGTCGTGTATCTCTGAGTCAGATTTAACAGTGCCAAGGCAGAGACTAGTGAAACGGGCTGGAAGGCCAAGATTAGGGAATTAGGGGTTTGGGGTGAAGGCCCTTTCAGAGCAAATGACCTTTAAGCACTGATTCCACTTGCATTTGTCCAAATCTGGCCTTGCCTTACATTGAACTAAACAACCATTAATACCTCTGTAACAAACCAAAGATATCTTAAAATTTCCAATACAAAAACCATTTTGTTGTTGGCAGAGCGATTTCTTTTCCAGCTGAAAACAAGTTTATAATAATCATAACATGTTTGTAGACATTTAATCAGAAAAGTAAATCAGCATATTTGCAATCTGAGCATTACAAGATTTACCTGCCCATTGCAAATATCTTGATCTTTTCAAATACAAGAAAGTTGCCATTGGTATCTAAAATTCAAAACAGACAGATACAAAGAAATAACATTCTGAGCAATAACAAAACAAACACATTGTTTTTTTTATAAATATAAATTGTTTATTTAAATAAATAATGTGAAACCGATTATACAAATATGTGCTTTACAAAAATAAGCAAATAAATTCTTCAGCTAGGGACAAACAGAATTATCACATGTTAATGCTGCTCACAGGCAACTGCATAAAAAATAAAGTTAATATAATACCTTCAACCATTTAGTGGTTCAGTAAGGTAAATTAAAAAGTCAGAATGGAAATGTAGGCGTTTAGACATTAAAATATCACAGTTGTTAGGAAGTCTACCACCATTCCACAAATTACTCACATTTGTCTCTGGGATGAGTATATAAATTAAACATTAGTATATAAGTATATATGAACTGCTTTGCTTCAATATCAGGTTTGTTATATGTAGAAATATTTTATCTTGAATACACAAAACATCTTAGAAGTCACAAGTTCGAAAAATCAATAGAATTTAATTTAGGCTTTAACAATAAGGGATAAACCAATACCTGATAATGCTAAGCCTGGTTACACAACATATCCTAAATTTCCATCATACTTTTAGAGCTTTTTAAATGTGAATTTTTATACGAAGAAAGCAAACATAAGAATTCTTCTTATGAAACCATTACTATAAAGATTATATGAATTTTTATTCATATGATGATTATCAGTGCTACAAAATGTATGACTACTGATTGAAAAATCAAATATAGTGGGTGACTGACAGAAAAACTGAAAACACACATGATTTAATACTGATTAATTTGAATTGGTAATTCAACCTAATTCTTCTTTATTTGATTTGTTCCATTAACATAATTATTTAAGCAACACATCTAAGTAAGAAACTTAATACAAAGTTGGTGAATTACAGTAAAATAACTTACATTTCAATATTTAACCCATCACAGATTTCACTATCAAAAAGACTGATCACTGCTAAAATATCAAAAACACAGCCACAAAACAAAAAGAAAAAAAAATATATAATATAATAAAATATCAACAACCTACAGGCAAAAGCAGGTCTTATTAGCACCAAATATTAAAATAAGCTAAAACAATACACATTCACATAAATGGAATGTCCACTGAAGTGGACTTAAGTTTTCATTGTTTTTAAATGCAGTTCAACAGGGACGGATTGGCCTGCAGATATTGGAATGTGGACGGAGATATCATCATGAAAAACTTAAAAATGTGACAGCATATAGCTTGTCTTTCCTTGAGTATATAAAAAACATTAATCAGGAAACTGGAATGGTGGAAAGGAGAGAAATGATCACAGCCAAGCTCATCCCAGCATGCAAATCTGACGTACAATAAATACAAATCTACAAAGAGCAAAAATCTATATTGCTCTTAATCTTTCAATTCCTTCTACATAAATGTGAACACACACACATGACAACAGAAGCAAGCAAGAGACTAATATAATTAGAAATAAACACTATGAGCAGCTAGTCTTAGAATATCCAAATGAATAATGAATTATAATATTAATAATAAAAATAATAATAATAACATTAAAACATTTTTAAAAAGCAGCTGTTGAAAAATTTATTTTTAAAGATTCCATTCAATGATATTCGACAATTATGTCCAAACAGCAGTGCACGTTTTAACTGTTATTCGCTGTGACAATTTGCTACACTTTAATAAAGATTTACAGTTACTGAAATGCTGTTGAAAAAGCTGAGTTGTGTTAGTGATGTTTAGTTCTACTGTTACTTCTCCAAATCTACCTGTCTGAATTCACCATTCCAAGTTAAAAAAATAAAGTGCATGTCCGTAAAAAACAAAAAAAGGCAAAATGGTACTTCAAATTAAAAGGAAGGCAAATAAGGGATGGTCTAGCAAACTAAACAAGTTCTGAAATCTGAATCTAAAAATAGCGTAAAATTACGTTCGGAGAATATGACACCAGACTAGTCATCTGCAATAGAGACAGGAAGAAAAAACAAGATCGGCTATTAATTTCTGATATGAAAACAATTTTTAAACAAAAATAAAAATGTAAAAAAAAAACAAAACAAAAATGTCAAAAGAGACACAATTTGAGACAAAAACCCGATATTGATACAGAATAGTAAAGGTGTTATATTAAACAATTCACATCTGAGTAATTTTTTTGAAGTTACAAATTGAGGTTGCAATGAAATTATCCAATGCATATAATGCAATGGAATTTGGTGTGTTTACTACATATTTTACAACACACAAGATATCCGCCCACTTCAAGGAATTCTGGTTCTTTAACAGTGGTGATGATTCCAGTATGAATTCCTTCCAATGCAAGAGATGTCGATGTCTTAAAGTGTTAACGATATGATGTGTATGAGTACTTTGGCTTGTACGTAAAGGCCTGGTACATGTCAATATGGTCCAGCACCACCTGTGTAATAATAGTTACGGGTTTAGACACAAATCATTATGTCAGGGCAATGAAAGTTTTAACACAGTCATTGCTAGTATATAGATTTACCTTGGGAACGAAAGTGCCGAGGACACAGAAAACTTTATCTAAAGAATAAATTACACCCTCCCAATGATCAACACTAGATGAAAAAATTAATACACATAGTGGACTTTCATTCGCATTAAAATCCAACAAAAATCTCTCCAAAACTCAAAATCATCTCAAATCAATTACCTGAACAGCTGAATACAATGAAAGAAATAATTTTCATTTTCTCTACCGTGATCCACTGAACCACTTTCTCCCGCCAATTGTATTTAAAAATTTTTGTCTTACTGCGAGTGTTTGGTTCAAAATTACACAGTCAATAAAACAACAAAAATCAATGTTCAATGTAGGTAAAAGAATGAAAAACTACTTGCATATTCACTATTTCTGATTTAAAGTAATCTGACATTTGAAATAAATCAACAGTATATATGAATCTGAACTCAAATAAAATAGGCAAGTTCAAATATTTCCTAAGCTATAAAAGTAAATAGGTTGTCATTCAGATTGAAAGAAAAATAATTACGGAAAGACTTGGATAAAAAATAAATCACACAGACTTTATCAGTGGAAAATCAGATAATTGAAATAAAATGTTTTCGACCGCCTTCTTCTTAATAGTCCCTTCCACAATATTGATGCAAATATCAATTACATGAATATGTGAAAACTTAGTTATTTTCTTGTGGTTAGGTATAATATGTGATAAGTAGCATGCAATCTCATTCATGACACTTTAATTCATTTTAAGTTGGAGCTATCTGCACTCATGAAGCCATGTGTTAAAGCCAAAGTTACCACTCCCAAACACAATATGAGGTTAGAACAGAGCTGGAACTGATTATAGTATTAGGTGGTGCAATGCTTTTTCAGCAGGCTCTTCTTGACTGGAGAATGTGAAAATTGTAATAAAACTGGTGCACAGACAAGACAAAAAAATGAAAATACAGTCAAAGCAACACAGAAAGAGACTGGGACTTTGGTGGATCAACCTAGAAAAACAAACCAGCTTTCCTTCCTTTTCTTTGTCCATCATCAAAGAATATTTGAGAACAAACTTGAACATGCATTCAAGTGGAAGAGAGTTGCTAACCTCTGGACTACAGAAAGGGAAACAATTCACATCACAGGAAAATAGGGGAAACAGACCCCTTTTAACATGAAACCAATGGCAACTTTCTCTTATTGTGAAAAATTCAACAGTGCAGGTAAATAGTACATCAAAAAATGTTTCAGACACAATGATCTGCATTAGATTTTTTTGTGGTAAAACGAGAAGGCTGAGTCTGAAATGAAATTGCTCTGCACAATGATCATGTACAAGGTTTCATTGACTCAATTATGTGGTTTGGGACTTGATCCAACGGACAACTAAAATCAGCAAAGTATAATAAACTCTTTAAAAACAGCAACATCTATGAATTACTGAACTGTTGGGTCAAACCAGATTTACTTCAAAGCAAAGTAAAAACAGATACTTATAAAAAGCTCGTCTCTATATCTCCAACAGGGTGGGAAAAACTGATATGATTTAAAATGAATGTAGTTAAACATGGGTTAAATTTCAAACAGAAAAAAAGGGTGCTCAATTTTTCAAACAGAAAAAAATAAAGGAGGGAGGAAGTAACTACTTTTTATTAAAGAAGAAACAAACAAAAAAAAAGAAGACTGACAGGGAAATAAATCTCTGCCAGATATTATTTGGTGTCAGATTATTTAGAAACAAAATGGATGGGAACTAGGGGGAACTTCCTTGCCACTCAGTGGATCAAGCCCTTGCTGGTGCATGAAAAACTCAAGAACAGGAAAATGTCCGTGCCATAATACTGTGGAGGTTTCATCTCCTAGCTATGCCTTGTCAGCATTTGGGATTTTGTTTAATTTCATGTGTAGTGATATATTATCTTGATGACAAAAATCACAATTCATAGTAATGTGATATGACTGTCTTCTAGATGTCAACATTTTTCAATCTCAAGATTTTCCATTATAATTCTACTAAAAGTGGAATTCCTGAGAAATAAGAAATGTAGACGACCTAGTTTTTTCTCTGGTTTAACCAAAAAAACACTGCGAACACATATGAAACCTCTGAAAACCTGTCACTGATCTATGTTTTTCTTACTTTTCTACATGGAGGTATGACCAAAGATGCTGTTTTACAATGTTTTGTAATGAGTTTTTTTTTTTTTTTTTGTATGTAAAATTCTTATTTTCTTGACGTAATTAATGAGAAATGTGAAAACTAGCAAACTGCCTCTTTCATTCTGTTATTCTTTTCTATTCCGACATTCATCACTCAGATTTTTATCAACCCATGTGGGCAGAATACAAGTAATAACAACACAGCCATAACGAAAGTGCTGTGTGATATTATACACTTTCCCTGCTTTCTGCTTTATCACTGTATGTATTTTCCTTCTTTCACAATGCTTTGAAAACCCAGGCAAATGTCATCCTTAGCAAAGGTCGTAAATATGTGTTGTAAACAATGTCAAAATGTGCATTTTCAGTGGACATTAGGTTACAGCAATGAGGTGAAGACCAGTGCATATTAGAGTGCAATTTTGCAACTTTCAAAATTCTTAAATCACTTTTGAATTTAACATGAGATTTGTTGTACTTCTGTTAATCCATTAATATGAGAGAAAAAACAGCCAAAGAAAAGTCCCAAAAAGACTTTTCTCCACAAACTAATCTTAATTTCTCAGTCATTTACAAAATGGGGAATGCTAATTTCCGCAAAAATATTATTTTTAAAGGAAACACTGCATTTTTCTTCATAGAAATGAAAGGTACAGAAAAACTAAATAAAATGGATGATTAGAAACTGAAAATAAATATTTAACACTCAATACTCTTGTTTCATATTAATGATTTTTAAAAAACTTCCTACATTCTAATTGCTCTTCTCACTGCAATCAGTTAGCATGTGAACCACTCACAGCTTTCTTCTATCAAACTGAGTTCCAACATTTACCGGGTTAGCATTCTTGTGAAAATGAATGTCTGCCCTTGGATCTATATTTGGTAAAGTCTTTCCCCCAAGATGAAGATGTAGCTGTGCTTTTAATATCAGCCTCTTCGAAGTAATGCTTTCTATGGAGTTTGGTACGAGAGCTGGAGGGTTGGAATGGTTTTGAGAAGGTTGGGGGTTTCCATCTGGAAACTAAGCGCTCATACAGCGAGAACTGAGCACCCCAGCGAGTTGTTGAGCCAAACATTTGTACTCTCTGAAGACAGGAAGCAAGCAATTAAAAGGCTGTAATTGGATATGTTCCAAAAATGCCTCATGTTTCCATGATGTGCCAAAGAATACCAAATCCTCCATGTGGAATTCTAAAGATATTTCTTCTAAAAATGTAGTATATTTTGTTTATTTTTTTTTTCAAATCTTCCTCAAATCACATTTCTCACTTGTCTGAGTGGCTGGCTAATTCCCGACCATCATCTAACTTCAAACTGACTGATGTCATTACCAACAGCTGTTTTATTAAGTTCACTTAAAACTACAATTCATTTGAATTCAAATTCTTGATGGATGCTTCCGGGCAAACCAATCTTGTGACATTTTTTTGGTGACTTCTGTACTTTTATCACTTCTTACAAACTTAATCATTCAAGTTTGCTCAGACAGCCTCGGAAATACTTCACTTATATCAAAACTTTAATACCTAGTCAGAAAAATGGCAAGTGCTTCAATATTCAGAATTATTGTCATATTTTAGGTGCATTATTTAAACCCTGGGATTCCATATTGTTCAACAAGTTGTTTGCAATCTGTTTGTTGAATTATGAATGAGTAAAATGCTTATCAATAACAACTTGTCAATCACAAGTCTTTCTCTGATTATTATCCATAACAACTTGTCAATCACAAGTCTTACTCTGATTATCAAACATAATCTTTCTTAAGTAAATGCACTACCAGTCACAAAACCTAACTTTATTACATGCAAAAAGCAATTTATATGTGCTGAGAGACCACGACAGCAGCAGAATTAAATAAGCTTTTGTCCAACCAGTGCTTATTCTACAACACCATCATCACCGCACTCATTGCGACTACTTTTTCACAATGGGGAAAAAAAAAAGGAAAATGAAAGCACATCCACCTATTGCTATTGCAATATGCTACTGGGGGAGAACAGGCTCTTCTCTACAACATTTGAGAACCTTTCTTGAAGACACACCTATGACTCTGTCAATATCTTCTACCCAAAAGCTCAAGAACCTTGACTATTAAAACAGAGTGAAAAGTTTTGAATCAATTTGCAGCTGAGCAGATACTTACGCCATATCTAGTATCATTATGCGATGAATTAAAAGTTCCATTTGGTTTGATTTCTTCTTTGAAGCTGGAGTGAAATGTCACTTTCATTTGCTTTTCATCCATTCTCAAATATAATTCCAAACCATAAAATATGCACCATATCACTGACTTTGTAATGTGATTTCACGACAAGTCTTGTTTCTTTCAAATGGAAAACCAAGGTTAGGGAAAGAGAAAGGGAAAAAATCCTTTCTGGTTGGAAATTTTGTTTGTGGCACGTACAAGTTCCTGTTTCATGTACAAACATGTGTAGCTCACACAAGTTGCAGACATAAGTGTATGCGTACTTACCCTAATCTGGTGTGCAGTGGACTGAAGGTTTAGATAACTTTCTTCCAAATTGGTGAGTTGAGCTTGGACCTGTGTGGCCAGGCGAGGCATTCGTGGGTTGCTGAGAATGAGCTGTTGACCAAGACGACTGACAGAGTCCAAGGTCAGGCGGTAGTCTTCAATCTCTCGCAGAATCAGCTGTTGATTTTAAAGATATACCAAAGTATTCTAAAATAACGACATTTGGTTTCTGGTGTGATGGGTCAGGTGTGTTGAACAAACAGCTGATAAAATAAAAGTCCACATATGAAGCTCACATAAAAGTTGGTTTCTGAATTCAATCGTAAACGTCTCTCTAGTCAAAACAGTAATGTAAAAAAAAATAATGCAGAACACCCAGATTCATGAAATACGTATGATGTCATTATTAAATATATATTGTTATTAATAAATATTCAAATATTATTTGAGTTGTGTGTTGTGAACTGCTGTGAGTGCGAACTGTTGTGAGTTGTGAACTGCGCCTAACAGGCTGCGTTACAATTTGCTCTGAGATAGAGAGAGAGAGTGAGCGAGACAGGGAGAGAGAAAGAAGCAGTGCAGTGTGTTGAGCGCTTCGCAGGCAGCTCCATTCTGCTCTGTGGTTGACATGTTGTTTCTGTAAAGCGCATAGAGCATTTTAAATGGATATGCGCTATATAAATGCTATACATTATTATTATTATTATGTGGCCTCCTGTTGAGAATAGGTAAGTCAAGAGTTCAAGCACCTGTTTGATATGGGCTCTTTTTCTCTAAAGAGCTCGTGCACTCATCCTCTCCAAAAATTTCCAAGTTTTTGTTTCAATCACTCTTCAACATGGAACCCTCCCTGCTTTCCACTCTGTATCATGCCTTACTTACCCTGTGTTTGTCAATCTGACGGGTGGTCAGCTCCAAGGTGGAAGTGTTGAGAGAGTTGTGGGCCATCAGCTTGTAGGACATACTCAGTAACCATTTCTCACACTCTTGCTGAGCCTCAAAGAAGGACTGATGCTCATCATAGCCATGTTGGAGAACTTCCACTAGGTCCTGTAGTTGCAGAGAATGTAATGATAATCAATCACATTTAAATATTTCCTAATGTTATGAAGTCCATGTACATTAAATTGTAATGGTACTGAAAATAGTAACACTTGGAACTTGAAATGGTGGCTTTTTAAACAAATTTAGAAAAACAAAAAACTCTTCTGCTTAAAATTAAATACTGTTGGTTTGTTTTTTTTCCCACAGTTTGTTTTAATTGCTTTCCATTTTCATATAAGTTCACATTTTCAATATTACATATTCAATCATATCCTCTCACATACCATTAATGAATTTCCATTTGCCCAAAACACTTACCCTAGATCTGTCAACCACAACTGAATATCTGTCTTGAATATCAGCCAGAGAGTCGCTGGCCCCAGGACTGTCACACAAGGCCTCAAGATTAGCAACTCTATCTGCAAGCTCATTCACCAATCTTCGATGATTCTCAATATCAGCCATGATCATCTGTGGATAAAACATGAAGTAATTTCATTAAAAATGTGGAAAATAAAATGAAAATATTTTTTTGTACTTGTATTTGTATACTTCTTTAATCCCATTTGGGAAATTTGCCTTAGTGCCACTGCATGCAGCCTTGTCGCCACAGTGTAGCCCCTATCGGTGCAGTGTGTGTGTGCGTGCGCAGGTGTGTGTGTGTGTGCGTGTGTTAGTTAGTTAGGGGTATACAAATTAATATCTTTTGTTCATGATTATCTGTTCGGATTTTTGGAAAACTTGTTTTTCTCTACATTGAAATTTATACTAACCTTATACTTGTCCAACTGAGTTTTGCGTTCTGACAACTGAGCGCATGACTCAGGGGTTGCCTTGAGAGAATTTTCTGTATCCGCCAGCCATTTGACCAGACTGCCATAATACTGTTCATACTCATGCCATCTCTGCTGTACCCCCTCTAACATAGCTGTGCACTCAGCAATGGCATTGTTGAGTTTTTCCCAATCATTGGTCAATTCTGTCACCTGCTCCTCAATCATCTTCTTGCCTTCCAGTGAAGTGTGGGGTAAGATTTTCTCTGCTTGATCACAGACATAGTTGACCTTTTGGAGACCATCGTCCATGCTGGCTGTCACATCCTGTCATCATATGAAAAAACATATCAATAAAATGAAAAAGCCAAGCATTTCTTTTCTAAAATTCTTCTGAATAAATGGAAATCTTTTCCAAAGGAGGTGGAAACATCATCTTTTAATTTTGTCAGTACAGAGAATCCAAGAACTGCAACTAACTGAATCAACAACAATTTAAATATCATTTTATTCTGTGGCCAATGATTTTGTTTATGCCAAACTGTAGCATCTGCAAGCTATCCCTTGCCCTCCCCCGTTTTCTTGTTACACTGGTGAGCATGTGTTCATTTCTTCTTGACAACCGCTAGAGTGTACTGTACTCCGTGACCTGACCTTCTTCTCCTAGTGAGTAGTTTTTTTCCTCGCTCGCTTGTTGTCAGGTGTTTTGACTCGTTCAGTAAATATTAGTATGTTCCCGAACATTCGATAACGTTGTGGAAACGAATGTTTACGCCAGATTTGGCCTTGAGTGATGTAACCTAATGACGTATTGATGCGTGATTGGTTAGTTTGTGCGAGGGCAAAGGTAACGTTTATTTCGGGAACTTTCTGTAGGAATGTTTATATATATAGACCTGTGTGAGTGGTTGGTCGGTGAGTAAGTGAGTTTCCTTTTGTGTGGCGTAGATATTTAGTTTCGCTGGTGTCTTCCTAGTAATTTATTGTTCACTATACAGTTATTAAACTTTAGTATTATTTAATCTATCGTCGGATCTCGTGTTTATTTATTTTACAGCTGTAATAGTTTCGTTTTCTAAAGGGTTGTAGTTAGATCAACTAACTCCCCCCTACTATAACGTGCTAGAACAACCTCAGCTGTTACATATTGGGGGCTCGTCCGGGATCCGACCATATTCGAGCGGACCAGATCAAAATTACTAGATTTATTTACATAGTTTATTGTAGAATATCATCGACAAGCTATCTACAACATGTCGGAGGTTATTGGAAGGCTTAGCCAGGAAGCGGACGCTATGGAGCTCACTGGGCAGGAGAGACGGGACTACCTCCGTGAAGGCCTAGAAAGAGAAAGACAGCTGGAGGCTGAACGACAGGCTCGGGAGAAGGAGGCTGAACGACAGGAGAAGGAGGCTGAACGACAGCTGGAAAGGGAAAAGATGAACCACGAGTTGGAGATAGAGAGGATGCGCCAGCAACGTGGAGGCAACGACTCAGCGCAGAAGACCGACGACCACGCCAGTTCTAAGAGACCCAAGCTACCTGCATTTCAGGACAAGAAGGACGATCTGGATAGCTGGTTGCTGCGGTTTGAGAGGTTTGCCGAGACAGCTGAATGGCCCAGATCCACCTGGACGACATCATTGTCTGCCCTGCTGACCGGGAGAGCTTTGGAGTGCTTCTGCAGACTACCGATCGACGAAGCCAAGGACTACGACAAGGTCAAGGAAGCGTTGCAGAAGAGGTACAACCTGTCAGAGGACGGATACAGACTCATGTTCAGACAAGGTAAGCCTGAAGATGGAGAAGATGTTGGAATGTTTTTGACCAGGATCAAGACCTATTTAGAGAGGTGGATAAAGCTGTCGAAGACGGAGGAGACCTACGAAGGAGTGAGAGATCTGTTCGTCAGAGAGCAATTCATGGATGCCTGCCCACCAGACCTTGCAACCCATGTGAGGGAGAGGAAACCAAAGACGCTACAGGACATCGCAGATTCAGCGGAGGCGTACCTGGTAGCGAGGAACCGGACACTCAGCGGGAGCGCCAGACTGCAGAGCCGGCCAGTGCGACAGAGGCCCAACGGAGACAGAAGCCCACAGGTCTGCCATAGGTGCCAGAGGCCGGGACACAAGGCGACGGAGTGTCGTGCAAAGTTAAACGACAAAGGTGAGTTGAAATGTTACCTTTGTGGAAAGCCAGGCCACGTTCGGAGGATGTGTCCAGCCCAGAAGGATATGGGACGAGGCAAGCCGAACAAGGCGGAGGCAAGCCGAACAAGGCGGCGGCGGCCGTAGTGATAGCGGCGGACGAGTCGTCAAGACAAGATGTGACGACGGCTGACACCAGCATCAACGTTCAAGCGGTAATGAAGGACGGGAAGCTACAGTTAGCGGTGCCTGTTACTTGCAGAGGATGCAGTGACGGAAGGACCGTGGAGAAACTGAAGTTACCAGTGATGAAGGGCTTGATTGGAAATCGAGCGGTAGATGTCCTAAGAGATACCGGCTGTGAAGGTGTAGTGGTGCGGCGAGCACTGGTGGACGACGGACAGCTCACCGGTGGGAAGAAACTTATCGCGAGGATCGATAACTCCTTGCTAGCGGCGGAGGAAGCCGTTATCGACGTGAAGATGCCTTACCTGACGGGCAAAGTGACGGCGCTGTGTCTCCCGGAGACCATCTGCGACCTAGTAGTCGGGAACGTGGACGGAGCGAAGGATCCGTACGACCCTGATACTGAGGTGATGGTAGGAGCGGTGACCACGAGGGCCCAGGAGAAGAGGAAGGACCGGTCTACGTCGCTGAAGGTGCCGAGGGCAGAACGGCACGCGGGAGTGGATAGAGAGGAACTTATCCGACTCCAAGAAGAAGACGAAGTCATTAGGAAGTTAAAGCAGAAGAAGATCCCAACTAATAGAGGCAATAAATCTGTTCATTTTGAGAAACATGGAGGAGTACTGTACCGGATCTACAAGGACCTGAGACAGGCGACGGTTCTAAGGCAAGTGGTACTACCCGAGAAACTGAGAGAGTATGTACTGAGTGTAGCCCACGACTCGATCGTCGGAGGACACCTCGGCGTGAAGAAAACCAAAGACAGAGTTATGAGCAATTTTTATTGGCCTGGAATTGAAGGTGACGTCGCGAGATATTGCCGCTCATGCGACATATGCCAGAGGACGGTGAACAAAGGAGCGACCCCAAAGGTGCACCTGCAGAGTATGCCAGTAGTGGACGTACCACTTAGGCGAGTGGCCGTGGACTTAGTAGGACCTATCGACCCCCCAAGTGAAGGTGGACATCGGTATATCCTGGTGTACATAGACTACGCTACTCGTTACCCCGAAGCCACACCCTTGAAGAAGATCGACGCAGAAACGGTAGCAGAAGCCTTAGTGAACATCTACAGCCGTTTGGGTGTGCCCGAAGAGATCTTGTCGGACCAAGGGACCCAGTTTATGTCAGATGTCATGAAGGAAACGAATAGACTACTGGGAATTCGACAGTCGACCACTACAGTCTACCACCCTATGTGCAACGGGTTGGTGGAGCGATTCAACGGCACGCTGAAGAAAACATTGAGACGACTGTGCGCAGAGCAACCCAAGCAGTGGCACAGATACATCAACCCGCTGCTCTTCGCATATCGTGAAGTTCCCTAAGAGTCGACCAAGTTTGCCCCATTCGAGTTGCTGTATGGGAGAACTGTGAGAGGACCAATGCACATCTTACGACAACTATGGACCAAGGACGTAGAGGAGCCGGAAACGAAGACCAGTTACCAGTACGTCATGGAACTACGTGAGAGGCTGGAGGACACATGGAAGTTAGCGACGGAAGAACTCTCCAAGGCTCAAGGTAGACAGAAGACCTACTACGACCGGAAGGCGCGAGAGAGGAAGTTCCGCCCCGGAGATGAAGTGTTGGTGCTACTGCCGACGAACACTAACAAGCTCCTAGTCCAATGGAAGGGACCATATAAGGTAGTCTCAGTTGTCGGTGTTAACGACTATAGAATCAAGATGGGTGCAAAAGAAAAGACCTTGCACGCCAACCTCCTCAAGAGATACATTCCAAGGACGTCAAAAGCAGCAGCAGTGGCAATGGAACCGAGACCTATTGTGACCGAGATGTGTGGGATGGACAACAGTAGGAGAGATACCACGCCTGAACATGTCAACGCCATAAAGGACGGCGGCGGTGATAGTGCTGAGACTGTACTGGCAGAGGACGACCTGATAGACAAGAGTCAACCCGTGGAGTCAGCTAGCATGACAGTCATCGAGGACTGCGACCTGGAAGGCGATAACGGTGGAACGACGGAGGACCTTGCCGACCTAGGAAGCTGGGACCAGAATGAAGGCTACAGAGATGTCCAGTATGGAACGCAACTGACATCGGAACAACGTCAAGAACTCTGCGATGTGGTGAAGAATTACCAGCACGTCT
Organism: Onchidella celtica; assembly: GCA_963931925.1. Taxonomy (NCBI): domain Eukaryota; kingdom Metazoa; phylum Mollusca; class Gastropoda; order Systellommatophora; family Onchidiidae; genus Onchidella; species Onchidella celtica. Next base: position 64,537,691 of record OZ007569.1, read on the forward strand.
TCACCAATCTCCCTGGATGCTGCCAGTTGGGTGAACATCGCATCGACCTGACGACAGAAGTACCAGTTCGTCAACGACCATACCCGGTGCCCTACGCTATGCGCGACTCATTGAAGGAGGAGCTTAGCACCATGGAACGGCTGGGCATCATTCGAAGGAGCTCATCAGCTTATGCTTCACCTATTGTTGTCGTCAAGAAGAAGGACGGATCCAACCGAGTCTGCATCGACTACAGGAGGTTAAACAAGATCACAGTATTCGACCCTCATCCGACAGCAGCGCCATCAGAAGTGTTTCAGAGTCTCTCGAGAGGAAAATTATTCTCTCGGATTGACCTGAGCAAGGGATACTGGCAAGTGAAAGTTCGAGAGCAAGACATTCCCAAGACGGCGTTCGTCACCATGGGCGAACACTATGAATTCATTCGGATGCCTTTTGGGATGATGAACTCAGGAGCCACACTGAACAGGATCGTAAAGCCATTGATCCGTGGAATGAACAATGTGACAGCATATGTGGACGACCTGCTGATTCATACAGAGACATTCGATGAGCATGTGAAGACTCTCAAGGACTTACTGCAGAGGATGGACCAAGCTGGATTAACTGCAAGACCATCGAAGTGTCTGATTGGAACGTCTGAAGTAGACTTTGTTGGACACTTAGTGGGAGAAGGTATGATTGGCCTGTTAGAAGAGAATGTATGTAAGGTACGAGACGCACCCAGACCCACCACTAAGAAGGAAGTGAAAGCATTCTTAGGATTAGTGGGATATTACCATGAATTTATTCCTAACTTTTCAGCGATTGCATCACCATTGTCTGATTTACTTAGAAAGGGTCAGCCCAATATAGTTCAGTGGGATGAAACGCAGGAGAAAGCGTACACCTCTTTGAAGAATGTCATTATCTCCAAACCCGTGTTATGTTTGCCAGATTTTTCCAAAGAGTTTGTCCTAGCAACTGATGCATCAGATCGCGGATTAGGCGCTAGTCTTATGCAGGAACACGAGGGAAAGTTGTACCCTGTGGCATATGCTAGTCGTAAGCTATTGCCTCGTGAGACAAAATATTCGGTCTCAGAGCGCGAATGTTTAGCAATTGTTTAGGCTGTAAAAAAGTTTACTTTGTATTTGTATGAAAAGGAGTTTGTGCTCCAAACTGACCATCGGTCATTAGAGTTTTTGAACTCTGCCAAGTTTGACAGTCCAAAGTTATTACGATGGAGTTTATTTTTACAGTCTTATCGATTCAGGATTCACTACGTAAAAGGCAGAGAAAATGTCTGTGCCGATTTCCTGAGCAGGGTATTTTAAAGTAGTACACTATCAGTGAAATGCATTGTAACCCATACTTTTGCCTACTAGATGAATTGCTAGGACGGCAGTATTGTACTGTAATTGGGGACATAGTTCATCTGTAACTGAATATTGAATTGATGGCTGATAGAGAGTCATGATGTGTTAGTCACATTTTGATTTTATGCTATGTCATATTAGTTACCAATGGAACTTGGTGTAATTTTTGGAAAATGTAACCCAAATGGGGACTGCGAGCAAGCAGTGTTTGTGTTATGTTGCAATGTTGTAACTTGTTTTGACCTAATATGATGAAGAAAGACCCTAACCAGTGGTCGGTATGTATTGGTATTTTTGCGATTGTACGTATGAGTTATACATTTTGGAGATAACCATGTTATGTACAACAAGTTATATGCTATGATTCGTGCACGAAGCATTATGTAAACGATGGGCCATCGTTTCACCTTATATGATTTGTAATAATATCATTGACCATTGTTTCACCACAGTGGTGGCGTTGTGTTATTTTGACTAGTAGGCCTAATGTTTACTATTGGGAAGCAATGATGGTATTGTATTAGTTATGGTATTAGTGATGCAAAGTACACTGCATTGTATTGTATTTGTGATGACATTCGGGAAGACACTGAAATTGTTAATAATTGTAATAGAATTAGCAACTACCTTTGTGAGATTGGGAGTACTGTAAGATTGTTATTTCAAGATATTGCAGACGCCGAATAATGTTTTGGAGTTGAAAAATATTCAACTTAAATTGGGGAGTTGTGTAGCATCTGCAAGCTATCCCTTGCCCTCCCCCGTTTTCTTGTTACACTGGTGAGCATGTGTTCATTTCTTCTTGACAACCGCTAGAGTGTACTGTACTCCGTGACCTGACCTTCTTCTCCTAGTGAGTAGTTTTTTTCCTCGCTCGCTTGTTGTCAGGTGTTTTGACTCGTTCAGTAAATATTAGTATGTTCCCGAACATTCGATAACGTTGTGGAAACGAATGTTTACGCCAGATTTGGCCTTGAGTGATGTAACCTGATGACGTATTGATGCGTGATTGGTTAGTTTGTGCGAGGGCAAAGGTAACGTTTATTTCGGGAACTTTCTGTAGGAATGTTTATATATATAGACCTGTGTGAGTGGTTGGTCGGTGAGTAAGTGAGTTTCCTTTTGTGTGGCGTAGATATTTAGTTTCGCTGGTGTCTTCCTAGTAATTTATTGTTCACTATACAGTTATTAAACTTTAGTATTATTTAATCTATCGTCGGATCTCGTGTTTATTTATTTTACAGCTGTAATAGTTTCGTTTTCTAAAGGGTTGTAGTTAGATCAACTAACTCCCCCCTACTATAACGTGCTAGAACAACCTCAGCTGTTACACAAACACTTTACTGAACATTCAAAGAAAGCAAACCAGTCATGTGTCAAACATGGGTTTAAAATTGTTGTCATACTTTCAGAAGTGCATTTACTTATTTCAATGATGCAAAGTTAAGAGAATGTTTATCAAAATAATTTACAGTCTGCAGATGCAACTGCAAATACAAATATCGGCCATGCCGAAACAAATCAAATATGCAGTACGCCACCAACCTTGATGTCTTCAATTCTCTCTTGTATGGCATGCCAATCTCCAGAGCTGTCACTGCATGCTTGAACACGAGAGGTCATACGTTTCAGCCAGGTGGCAGCACTATCCAGGGCCTCATCGTACAGTTTATGGTCATGTACAAAGTCCTTCAGTTTAGCAACTGTGTTCTGAGAAACAGCAAATATTTCACAAGGTGAATTTGCTATCAAAACTGGATATCAAATACATTCATGAAGCAATAGTTTTTCTGTGGTTTTTATGATATTTCGTTATGAAGCAATAGTGTGTTCAATTTCCTACTTAGAAATGTTGGTTTTATGAACTGGTGATGTTTAAGACATTTGTTTACCAAGGTAAGAACATCCTACATTAAGATAAGAGAGGTTTCTCTGTGCTCAGATTGCATATCTTGTTGTTCCATTTGCAAATTTACTGGACAATGACTTAAAAATATAGTCCTGTGATGAAAATCAAGATCAAAGCAAATGTTAATTTGGTCAATGTCACAGTGTCTTTTCATTGCTATCATTTGTCTTTGTAATCATTTTGGTAATAATGGGACACATTTATCTAATTCATGTCAAAAATATCCTATTTTGTTTGTTTAATTTATTGTCACTTTGCCTTTTTCACAACAGTTTTGTTATAATTTTGTCAAGAGATAAGGTTTGAGCTTATGCTGAGATTGTGCATACCTTCGCTGATGAACACAATGCTTGATATCTGGTGGAAAGCTGCATGACATTGTTTGACACTCTCATATCATTGCTTCTCTGAGCAATAGCGTCACCTTTGTCTCTGACTTTGTTGAGCTCTGACTTGTGAGCAAGAATCTCATCATACAGATCCTTGGGTAGAAACACAAAAATAGACATTTACTACACAAAGTTTAAGCTTATTTGAATTATCTGTAGAAAGAAAGCTTGCTTTGTTTGTGGTTTATGTCGACCACTGTTCAATCTTCAAAGGTGGGAATTCCAAAATCTTCATAGTGCCGAAAATTGGCCAAAACCGCTCGACAGGCCCGAACTTAGCTGTAAACTTGCATATTTTGTATTTTTATGAACACATAAATATACACAGGCTGAGTGGAGACTGAAATCTCTTTGGTTCTCCCACCTATGAATCTTACAAAATTCAAGAAACTATTTGAAAGAGCATTTTATACAACTTGTTACATCTTGAAGGTGAGGTGCATCTTTGTATATTTGACTGTTTGATGATCAACATCACATATGGAAAATATTCAAACAACAACCGGTAACAAATACTTACTTCCCCCTCTTGTAATTGAGTCCTCTTCCTTGCAAGGTTGGATTTGGTTTCCAGGCAACCCTTCAGTTTGTTGTCCATTCTCCCCAGCCAGTTACTGAAGGCCAGATGTTCATCATCCAGCTCCATCCAGTTGGCAATACAGGCATCCAGGTTACGTTCAACATCCCCAACAGCTGAGGAAAATGCCTTCCAGTCATCACGGAGACTTTCAATTTCCCTCTGTATAACATCTTGACCACGGGAAGACGTGGTGCGACATAATTTTTCACCAAGGGTTGCTACACGATTCAGCATCTCTTGGCCTTGTCCCAATTCTCCCTTGAAGTCCTACAGTAGGAAAAAATTTGATATTGTACATTTCATGATTGAATTCATAATTGAAGTATAACCAAGACAGTGTTAAACACTTTCATTCTTTTGCCTCAGACCTCAGCTGACCATATACTTTAGTAATATACAAAGTCCTCTGAAAAGCTTAAAGCAGTAGCAACAAGTTCTTCCGTCTCATACCTTTTTAATGATATGTAATCATTGCCAAATCAGTGGTTTTATCAAAACAGTTCTGAGGAAGATTCATACATGTAGCACCTACATACTATGGTACAAGTTGTATAATGTTTTCCCAAAAATAACAACCACTGAAGTCAGAAACAAAACGAAACAAAACAATTAGATTTGAAACGCTGACGATATGTAAGTTACAATTTTTTTTACTTTCAAATGATTGCAAGAAATGGCTTTACAGATCCACAAATGATATTAGTTGAATGCAAATGAGGTGGATCCATGATCACCTTTCTAATGTTGCAACAAACTTTAAAGGACAGCATATCACTGAAATACAAAACTCACCCTAAGCTGATGAAGTCTGTCTTGTAAAGTCCTCTTGTCACCAGAATAATCAGCAAGACGTTGAAGGCGATGCTTGGTGTTAGCTAACCAATCAAGGCAACCAATGTAAGCTTTACGATATTCCTCGTGGCTTCCTACTTGTTCCTCAACATGACCAACAACACTCTGTAATATAAAAACATTAGAAATATTTATATTCACTGAATAAAGTAATTAGCCAGACTACCCTTTTGTAGATATACTGCAATTCATAAAAGTTCTACACATCACAAAATTAACTCATTTACCAACACATTTGTACACATACCTTCTTCAGTACTTATTATAAGCCATACGCAGGCTAAATCATCTTTCCCATTTCCAACTAAAAGAGTGTCCTTATGAGAGAAGCTACTGGCTATCCACACACAAGAGTGTGATATTGCGTAATAATATTAAGGATTATGATCTAGATCTGTTCATTTTTTTTATAAATTTCGTACTCTAGACCAGGTGAGCATAAATGTGTTGAAACATTAACTAATACTTAAAATTATACACAGAAAGGTTAGGCTTTATGTTAGATTACAATTGCCTCAGGGCAAAGAGCATGACATAACTTGCTAGACCAGAGACCATATGATCTGTCCTTGCCAATACATTGGCCACACATCCATTAATATAAAAATAATGTGTCTCCTAGTCCTCACCCTGCTGTTTTCTACCAGTGCAGCATATCTAGACTTGAGCTCTGCTGATTTTGCTTTAGGTATGCTGTCCTTGACCTGGTTGGCTTTCTCCTCAAGACGGTCCAGCTGTTCTTTGCGGACCAAAATGTCAGCCTGGAGAGCCTGTAAGTAAAGAATCAAAATTTCATCAAGAAGATCTCACACTGTGTTGGTTTTAATTATCTTTCAGCTGGCTTTAGTGCTTCCATTACCAGTAAGTTTTTATGGTTTTCACTCTTGACGAGTTCTGTGGTTACTCATTCTGCTTCTTCTTCATTTCAGCGGGCCAAATAACATAATCTGAAATTACAAGAATTGTAAGGTGCTAGGTGCCAATTACATGAGCAAATTAGAAGGTTGCAGCAGTTTTTTCTTTCACTATCTTCTGACTGCTACTTCTGATTTTCTAGTTATGCAACAATGCCAGATCAGCTGAAGAGAATGTTAGCACTTACCTTGTATCTCTCAAGGCTAGACCTTTTCTCTGGCAGATCTGCCTTGAACTCTGGACCAGTTCCCACTCTTTGCTCTACACCTGTCATCCAGTCAGCCAGTTGCTGATAAAGGTTCTCAAAATCATCCCAGTGTCCCAAGGCACCTTCCAGGTTCCTTTTCACCTGAGTAAAATTGTTCACAAGCAGTTTTGTAGTAACAACGATGGATCAAACTTGTGACAATTAATAATCATAAAACAAACGAAAGCATACTTATTAAGGGAAGCATTATTTTCATACATTGCTGGCCACCAGGTGAACATTATCATCTTTTCATGTCAAGAGAAATCATGTATTTGATCACTCCCAAGTACTAACTTCTTATTATTACATGCACGCCACATAGCACTAATGCTCAATCAACTTTGTATTGTACCTTAACTTTGAAAAAGAACATACTTGTCAATTATAGATTTCATCTACTAAAAGAGCTCACAAGATTCCACAGAACATCCAATGGATATTTTCTGACCAGATCTAAACTTTACCTGTGAAACTTGTGTGAGAATATTCTCATAATCAGCTTTAGCAGTGTCGGCTTCATTGCGAATCACATGAGCTCCCTTCTGATTGGTGTTTGGCAAGGTCTTCTCACAACTTTCCAACACAGTGCGTAGAATGGTGTGACCTTGGTCTAAAGCTCCTTGGATTTCCTGCAACAGGAATGACCATTGTGATAAGTGATATGCGAAGTCATTCATTTAACAGATCAAACCATATGGCATTCATGAGTGCAATTCCAACGTAAAAATCAAGTTTTATTCTCTATTATGCTCATACATTTCAATTCACCCGAGTTTGACTGCTGCACTGTTTCCTTATATTTGAATTCATAACAATGTGTTGCTGGCCAGCTGTAAAGCAGAGCAGATGTAACTTTATTTATTGAACTTGAATTGATTTTGCTAATTCTGAGACTCACATTTCTTCATGTGTTATTGCATCTGCACTGCAAGCCATATATACTCTCAGCTCTTTTTTTGTTCTTAAGACCATGCCCGGATCTAGAAACCTTTAGATCTTGACGGTTCACTGCTAATTTTCAACTCATTTACCATAGTTTCACTGTACATGTGGTGCTAAAAATCCTTAAAAATGTACAAAATGTCAAAACATGAAGAATCCCAATCTTTAATTCACAGGTTAGTTAGTATACTTACATCTATTTCAGTCAGTTTTGTAACCACATTCTCCTTCACGCCTCTGTCATCACTGACAACTTTCAGTCTCTGCTTGGTCTCTCTCAACCAATCAATGAACAGGTGATGGTTTTGTTTGTACAGCTTGTGATTGTTGTAGTAGGTCTCCAGATTTTTCGTGATATCCTGGAAAGGAAAATCAAACATTAAAACTTATATTTCTCATCGAACAAAAGATCGCCTTTCATAAATGACAAACCACTACAATATGGTGTCCCATGGCAACAGAGTAAACTATTTTCTTAGGTAGAATATGGAGTTTGATAATAAAAATTTTATTATAAATATTACAAGAATAATTCTAATTAAAAATGTGGAAAAGAACTAGTGTTTTATTAACAACACAAAGATATTAAAGATATATATATTCCATTTTGTAAAAATTAACCAGTATGAGAAATACACTGCCTTAACTGACTGACCTTGCAAATATTAGGCCATTTCAAGAGCTGAAGAGGAAATCATAGTTCGTAACCTCTGCGGTTTCTGCTGATTTTCTCCCACATTCAAAAACTTCTTTTTTTAATCTTTGTTTGACACAGAAAAACAGAAATTCATTTACAATGTTGAAACAAATGGATGATTCATATTATGGTCTCACTAGAAACAGGTTTGTTTTTGTAAATTTCATAAATAAAATAATAACCAAACCCCCAAAACCTCAATAACAATATAGAATACTGCCAAAGGACATTTTCTGGTGTTGGGAGGTTCTTCATATTTAGAGAGTAAAGTTACCTTTGCCAGTGCAATAACTCCATGATATCTGGTAGTCAGCTGGGTGATGGCATGAGAAGTCTTGGCATCTGCATTAGTTTGCAGCAAAGCCTGAGCTTTCTCACTGACTCTGTCTAGGGAAGACTGATGGGAGATCGCATCCTCCAGGTGGAGCTGCAACAATAATTTATTGACAACACATGGTTAAGCCATCAAGTTTTTCACAACAACAAATCAACATGTATAAATATTTGAGATGAGGTTTTGAATGTAAAAGGATCTAAGAAATTTATGCAAAATATCAAGAAATAAACTGGGTTCTCTGTCAATCAGTGTCTACACAGAAAGAAATTTACAAATTTTGCCGTATTAGCAGAATCTGAAAACAGCCTTTGCAATTTGATCACACTAAATAAATTCATTGGATGGCCAGGGTAGATCGTCCTTAGGTGGCATTTATTTGAAGGTCAATCCATTACAAAAAGGCAAAACAAATCATCACATCTCCCTTCCATTCTCAAAGTAAGGAGAGAAACAGTTCACTATTTGCAAGAAGCTTAGCACATGAGAATCTATTCTTTGAAATATCTGTCTCTGAGCTGACTGAAGTAATGTCATTCATAAATATTAGAATGTACCTGATACTCCTCCCAATGCTGTTTTTTCTCTTCTACAGTAGCTTTCTGGTCTAGTTCTGTTCTCAGCAAGACCTCCGTCTCCCTCAGCCAGTTGCCAAACTCTTGATAACTGACTTCAAATTCATCCCAGCGAGTGAAGCAAGTATCCAGGTCAGATTGGGCCTGTGAACACAGGAGTAAATATATAACTTCACTGATCTAATTAGAATAATTATGCTGGTCATTTCAATTCCTAATTCAATAATTTCCAAAATCCAAAAGTAACAATGTCAAGTCTCATAAGCTAGTCATCTCCTTGTCACTACCATAACTTCCTGAGCATCCCCTTGCCTTAAGTTTGAAAGCCAGGAAAACTCAATAAAGACTGGACTACCACAGATTTTGCAGGACCAAGTAGAAGAAATTTCAGCATTATTTTCATGAACAAATATGAAAAAAGGTAAATGCAGTTAATGTAGACTTTTACTTTTTAATAGTCTGTATCTAAAGGTGGGCCAAACTGGCTAAGAGTGCTTCTATTTTTAAATGCAATGCAATTTTCTTCACGCTATAAAAACATTATAAAATAAATGCTAGTTCTAGTGCCATTTGCTCTATTGTGTATGCGCTTCACACACTAAATCTGAGCATGCCATTTTAAAGCAGGTAATTAATGCACCAATGAATTTCTAAGTAATATCAATGCATAAAAATAAAAAGACAATGAAAATCTTCAAGATTTCATACCTGCACAAGTTGCACACGGAACTCTTCAAAGTCTTTGTTGATGGCCTGTAATTCCTGTCTAATCTTTGTCTGGCCAGAAGCTGATGTGCTGGGCAAAGTGGCTTCCCCTGCCTTGGTAGCATGTGACAAACGCTGGGTTCCTTCACTAAGGTTAGCCATAAGGGACTGATAAACAAAACAAAAAGCATGTCATTGTAAATATTTCTGAAACACTTCAAAAAAGACAGGACTTATTATTCAAATCACCTATCACCTGTGGGCATCTCTGTTTTTGAAGTTTGCCTTCGCACATGAGGACACGAAGGTGTTCCACCGGCTGCTATCTTCACTTTTCTGACTTATTTCTTGCACTGTTAAGTTGCTGACATCCTTGATGTTGCTGTCGTATATGACTGATGGTCTTCCTCTTTTTCTCTTTGATTCTATTTTTCCTTGCAGGATGGTTTTCATGAGATTTTTTTCTTATTCAAATACAGATACATATATATTACTCTACCTGAAATGGTAATAAAAATTAACAGAAATCTATCTGTGTCTTCACTGCAGCTACAATTCATATGATAAAACCTGTGCTTGGAAAAACAGTATATGGTATTTTCTTTGCAATTTCTTTCCTCAATCGATATGGTTTGTAGAAGATGACAAGTATGATCTCACTGTTAAAACATTGTCCTCCAGTGATTATAATGAGGATTATATTACAATACTTGTAATGTCGTATTTCACCACTACTGTTGCTCCATCCCATCATGAGCTTCAGGTGTTTTAGGAAATTATTTAATTACTGTGTATCCTCACCTTTGCTCTGTCAATCTTGGCCTCAATGCCAGATTTCTCTCCATATGTATCAGAGCAAGTTGTCAGTTTTTCTATGGCTGTGCGCAGCCAGGATGAGAAGCTGTTGCAGCTGTCATGGAAGTCCTGGTGGTGAGCCACGTTTTGCTCACTGCGTGCTAGAAGATCCTGCAATGGCAGTCAAAATTCATACAAGAATGGGTCAATTTATATTCATGAAACATCACAACAAACTTTTCATTTACACAAAATTTATATAATATCAAGGCAGGGGATGGACGAAGAGAATGTATTTGCAGAGCTCCATGGAAGTGATTGTACATAAGACAATTAGATGTTGTATATCATAATGAATATCTGAAACTGGAGCATGCTAACACAGTTCTTTGATGTGGAGAAATGGAACCCATACAGAATTGTGCAAACAAAATGCAAAACAGCTGCAGCTTTGTCGTTATTAAGAGAAAAGATAACTTTTCCCATATGCTATCATTGTGCTATCAAATATTGCCTTCGTACAGACCTTTGCTTGCTCCTTGACACTGTTGTATCTTGCTTGGATCTGTGATGTGTCAATGGTAGCTCTACTTGCTGGACTTTTCTCTGCCAGGTCTGTAGCTTTACAACTGACAGATTCCACCATTTGTTCATAGGACACAATATCCTGATACATGCCCTGCAAGAAAAAGCATGTGCAACAAGGTTATTTTTTTTTTTTTTCAGAAAGAGATCAGTGATATTCAGAAAATATAATGACTGAAGCCCTGATAAGAACTGTCAATGAATACCGTGATCAAAAAGTAGGAATATATTCAAAGACTTGATTAATGTTATCATGAAATGCTGGGATCTCACTGATGGTAGCAAATCATCATTGAGCACTGCATCTCAAATCACCACCAAAAAAAATGATTAAGGCAATTGTGAAATGTCAATGACGAAATAAAACTGCGAGTATATACACTGAAATTCTTCTCTTCTTTCAATCTTCCTCTTCTCTCTCTCCTTCAAGATTCTATAAATGATGTAGTCTCTGCTGCTCTTCAAGTTTCATTACTTTCTAGCAGCTAAGCACCGTAAGAAATGACAATACACTAAATGTTAACAAGTCAAGAGTTATTACCTTGATGCGCTGCAGCTCAGCCTTCTTTTCACTGAGATCTGCCTTAGGCTGTGTATCTCTCAACCTTTTCTCCATGTCTTTCAGCCACTTCAGGACTTGTTCATTGGATGCACTGTAGTCACTCCACTGGAGCAGGCAAGATTCTAGCATAACTTTGGTGTCAGTCACCTACATTAAGGAAAAAAATGAGACAAAATTTTCAGTAATGCAACAGATAGAAATAGCTTTTCATTACCAACAGTGTCAATCTGAAGATAAAATTGCATAAAGAACAAGGGAGGGAGGAAAATGGTCTTTCTGATGGGTTGAAGCCATGACAAACTGTAATGATGGTTTTAGCTCTTTATTTTAAGAGATTTGCTACTCCTGGCATTTACACACCCACTTTTCTTGTTTTTGTATATTTTTGTGGTAGGGATTAGTTTTTTTTGTTGTTGTTTTTTTTAAATTTTGCCCATGCAGCATGTTCGGCCTGCTTGTCTCAATTTCCAATTGCCAAGGTTTTAACATGGGCAACGTGTAATGGATCCTCTGAGTTTTTCGTCCTTATCCGAGAAGATTAGGTGCTCGATCCTATCTACCATAGGATCAGGGACAGGAATTTTCCACCAAAATTCCAACATTTGTATTTGTATTTGTATTTGTATAACTCTTTAATCCCATTTGGGAAATTTGCCTTTGTGCCATTGCAGCCCAGTTACAACTGGAGCAGGCACGTCGTCGCCACAGTGCAGCGCCGGTCGGCGGTTCTTTTTTTTGGGGGGGGGGGGAGGGAATGTTAGGGATGAATTTTATTTAATTTTGCCCGGGCAGCGGCCTGTTCGGCCTGCTCTTTACGATTTCCAACTACCAAAGTATCTTTAACGTGCGCAACGTGCGCAACGTGCACACGGGCCCTCCGAATTTTTTCGTCCTTATCCGAGAAGACTAGGTACTCGATCCTACCCCTCAATAGGATCAGGGACACGAAAATATGAGAAAAATCCCAAACTTCCAACATGCCTGCACCGGCCGGGTTTTGAACCCGGGACCCTTGGCATGAGAGGCGAGCACCTTGCCTCTAGACCACCTTGTCCCCACATGCCTGCACCAACTAAGAATTGAACCCAATACCTTCATCATGAGAGATGAGCACCTTGCCTCTAGAACAAGGTGTCCTCATGCAAGTGCATTTAGCATTCTCTTTTTTAACTTACCTGGGTAATCATGAGATCCCATTCAGTCTGCAACTGTTGCAGTTCTGTTCTGATGACCTCCCTTCCTTCCACCGATGTGTTAGCCATAGATTTCTCTCCCCATGTCACTGCTGTGTGCAGGAAAATCTGTCCTTCTTCTTTAATGACAGCAAACTCCTATTAAACACACAAGAAATATAACATGAATAGTCATGTATGACGTGAGTAGAGTGAATAAGGCACTTTACTTTTAGGTACGAAGTTGATGAGAGGTTGGCAACTCTGACTCCACATAGAATTCTCAATATCTCTGTTTATTTTCAGAAACTGATTGCCTGAGACTAACACCTTTAACCTAGAATCTAACTGAGCAATTATTCACCCATGAAGTCGATATATATATATATATATATATTATTTTAATTTAGAGCAAATCTGAGTTATGAAAACTAGCTTCAGTAAAAGCATAGAATTTTAAGTTTTCATCAATTTTGACCAAAAAAAAATAATTTTTTTTTCAAATAATCATCATCAGAGATCTCACTTGTTTTAAAGGTCTGACTTCAAATCACATAGCTAACACTGTAAATGTGCACTGACCAATATATTTCACTACATACACAGAAATGGATTGAAACCCTTTTGATAAAAAAATGTTTATTTAAACCAATTTATGTGCTGGAAACAACAAACCGTGATGTTAGTTTCGCTTTTTGATCTTCCAGAAATGTGAGTTCTTTTCAAGAAAAAAATTACTTTTTTTTTTTGCCAGTTTGACACACAGTGATGAGTGTTTTTTTCAATAATAAATATTTTAAAATAATTTCAATCAGAAATAGATATATAGTTAAGGATAGCACAAATTTTTCTTATTTTCAGTGATTCAAAATGCTTCAGGTCTGACTTTTGGTTCACTCAAGAATTACACACATCAAAATCATAAAAAGGCTTTGATAGTCAAATTTATGTTAAAGAAATGGGTTCAATAATGCACACACACAGTTGATGTTTGTTTCAAAGCTTACCCTGACAAACTGCTGGAAAGACAATGAATGCGTTAATGTTTCACAGCTCAATTTAATGTTACAACTGAAGGAAATCCATAGGTATTTCAATCTTACTCTTTTTTTTTTTTTGAAAATGACACTTCTGATGTTATGGTATTTCATCATCCATCCTATATATCACCCACAATATGTCATTGTCAATGAACAGAATACTGATTCTAAATTTAACTTATTGAGAAAACTGTACACTGTTGCTTTGCAGTTATAAATGGCATAAGATTTTTACAATGGTAGTGCTCAACAGTGAATGAAGTAACATTCTTAACACCGCATGGCAAAAATTTTCAAGGCCTGGATATCTATAATCAAGTCTGCATTTCATCACAATATTAAGCCAACATCAATACAGATGTAGAGAAATGTTTACCTGTAATTTCTCTAACTGTGTCTGGATTGTGTAACGATCACCTGAAGTGTCGGCACAGACAGACAATCTCTCATTAGTTTCCTGTAACCAGGCCCTAGATCTAGTGGAAGCATCACTGTAGCGCTGATGGTCCTGTACTGTCTGTTCATACCTCTTCATCAGATCCTGGGAACAAACATTGCCAGTGAAATAATGTACCAATGTCATGACTGCACCTGAATCTAAATGTTTATCTCAACCCCATCTAAAGCAAAAGTAACCTCAAAAATTGAAGAACTGTTAGATTTCAATTTAGCTGGCAAATATAAAAAAAGACAGAAATAGAAGTGAAAGAAACTGTCCAACTTCAAAAAAAAAAAAGCGACAGGAAACAACCTGGCGACTCATCTTGTTCCAAAAGATTTTGTTTTTTCCCCCAAGCAAATTTAAAAATACAATCGTACAAAGAAATTGTAAAAATCTGTCATTATTTATTAATCTCACATGATATTGTTACCATTCCCTAAAACTGTAGTAATTGGTTTGGGCCACTTTTCAGGAGAAGCAAAAAAACTGTTTTATTTTAGCACAAGTGTCTAATTATGATGAATTTTTGAAAGTTTGTTATGCAATTATTTTTTGGCTTAGGAGTCTATCACCAACATCACTTGATGCCACTTTGAATGTAGCTGAATATCCAATTTTTGATTTACCACAGTCTTATGAAATACACTGAAATAAAATAGTTCAGGACTATGACATTTTTTTTCTCATTCCTCCAAGTTTCTTTAATAGTAACCCGGTTCTCTTGCAGGGTAACTTTGTTGTCTCCTGCATGTGGTGTGATCACACCTACCTTAGATAAAGTGATGAGAGCTGAGTATCGGGAGCTGAGTTGGGTCAGCTGTGTAGACACTCGTCCATCAGTGGATGATTGCATGAGAATCTGGGCCTGTTCTGACAGCTGATCAAATGCTTCTTGTTGTTGCATGGCATCGTCATGCACAGCCTGTGTAGAAACATAAGACAATTAGCCTCACTACAAGACCGGGATGTATTCTTCTTTACTGTAAAGACCAATATTTTGTAAGGGTGCAAATGTTTTACTAACAGAAGCAGAAAAAAAGCAATGCAGCGACTTCTGCAAACAATGGTTGGTTTATGAATTATGAACTAAAAATGACTAAAATACAAATCCAGTGCATCACAGATTGCAAAATAAAACTGTCTTACGTATATCAGTTTGTTTCTATGTGATTCACACTGCAGTATTGGCAAGTTACCATCTGATTCACTGATGTTTTGAAAATTTAAAAAAATTTAAAGTGGTTTCCAACTTCTCAAATTGACAAACAAGAAAGCTAAACTAATGCACATACTAGATCTGTGTTACTTACCTTATGATTGTTCAGTTGAGCTAATTTCTGTTCTAATGAAGCCTTCAGATCAGAATCTGCCTTCATGTTGTTTTCTGTATCCTTGATCCAGTGGCTCAATACTTCATAGCTTTCTTCATATCTGGTCCATTGGTCTTTCAGTGTGGCTGGTGGAGATAGTTGAGGAATAGCATAAGAAAATTATATTACACCTGCCTAATTGTTTAAAAACAACCAACAAAAACAAAACAAAAACCAGAAAGGCTCTTTTCATATTGACCTGATTTCTTTTTAAAATTTATTATTATTTGTGTTGTTAGATATGAGATGTGAACATTTCAAAATTCGAAGTCATCTCATTTTTTTGGTGTCGACTGTTGGAGAGCAATGCAAAAAAATCAACATTTGGTATATATCCTGAAATACATTGCATGGAAATACTGCAGTAAATACACAGAACAGACAAACTTTGACTCACTGAGTGTTGTCTTCAGGTCATTCAAATCAGAGTCAAAGCCTTCAAAGTCACTGGTCAGCATCTCCAATTCTTCATGGATCAGCTCCTGACCTTGTGTAGACGTCTCAGGGATGACAGTTTCTCCTTTCTGTTGAGCCTCTTGCAGCTTCTTCTTGCCAACTTCTACGGTCAGAGCAATCTCCTGAAACAAGTAATATGAAGAACTTAAACTCTTGGGAAGAGCAAGACTACAGGAAATTTTCAATGGAAGACAACCCGCAACAAACAAATGTTGCCACCCTTTATTGCTTTGCCCTCTAAGGTAGCGATGTCACACCCAGGTCATAAATCTAGGTGTTCTGCCTTTTTATTTGTTTTTTTTAACAATATACCAGTACCAAGGCATCAGACTGATTCAAATTAATGAAAAACTACAATTGTTTACTTTAACACTATTATATTTACTCCAGTACCTTCAGCTAAACTAGCTGTGCCTAAGGCTACCAAACATTTATGCATTTTTATTTTTTTTTTATATCTGACCTCCACATGTCCGAATGATGATGCGGCATTTTAACTTAGGAACCTAATTTTAAATTATTTGGATCTGACATAAGACACAAATGACAGAGCAGTCTGAATTGTGAAAGACCTCGACTCTAAAATCCTACCAGGTCGTAAAAAAAACAACTGACATCCACACTTACCTCTACTTTGTGTAGTTGTGCCTCAATAGCATGTCTGTCTCCTCTCACATCACTGCACATGCCCAACTTATCCATGGCTGCTCCCAGCCAATCAGATGTGTCCATGTATGTGTCTCTGTAGATCTGATGATCTCTCAGATTCTTTTCACATTGTTCATTTAAGTCCTGTGAAAGTGTCAGATAAACTCCACATCAGAACATCACGGTGAGATAAATGTTGCTCCAATCCACTGCTTTTTTTTTTTTTTGGTTAGTGTTGTTGTCTTTTTTTTTTATTGTTGATTGTTGATTGTTGTTGTGGGTTTGATTTTGCAATTAAAAATGTCTAAAATTGATTGGTTTCCATATAAGTGGAGGAAAAAAAATTAAAACGAGAATGAAAACAAGATCGCAACTGCAGTAGAAAAGGTGGAAAGAGCAAGGATTTTCAACCTACAACCCACAAGTAATCTGTTAGAATTTCATTCACTAAATTATAAAATTGTGTTGCCAAGTGGCAATATTTTTTTCATTACACTATTTACGTTCTAAATGAAAAACCTCTACATATATGAGTTCTAATTGCCAGGACTTCTGAAATAACATAACTGGGAATTTTTCTGGGCAAGTGTCTACACACTTGACTAAATTCAGTTCTCCATACTCAGCACTCATCACGTTGTTTAAGGTAAGTGTGATCAAACCACACACCAAGATCCAATAAAGTTACCATGACAGAAAACCTGCCAAAAAAGGATTTCTGCTAAGTCAGATTTTGTGAGTATCACTTGTGAAGAATTGTATCCTAGACCTTACAATACTCAAATAATCAAAGACAATACTCTCCAAATTCCATCCGCTGCCTACAATCACATTACGAAATAAAACAAATCTGCATTCAATTCCATGACTGACCTTGGCATGTTTCACAAGTTTCTCATATCTATCAACAACTTGGGATATCTGGGCACCTAGGTTCCCATCTCGACTTGTACGTTTCAAGTGTAAAGCTTTCTCATTCAGACTGTCAATGGTGCTCTGCTGGGTGGAGATGTTCAACTGCAAAACCTGTCAACACAAAAAAAAAGTCCAATACTGAGATACTCAAATGCATGCTTAAAAACTAAAGACTAGTCCGGTCATAATTTATACTTATTAAGCTTCAGCTGGGGCCCCCGAGAAACAAAGATTTTCCTAGGAAACACAGGTAGGAACTGGAAAATCTCCACAAGGCTGAAATGGACCGAAACCACTCAACAAGCCTGAACCTGGCTGTAAACTTGCATATTTCATACATTTTTCAATGCATGATAATATATGAATACAGACTGGGGCCAGACAAAATCTTGCTATGGCTGAGGTCAGCCTAGGAAGAACGTGAAAACTCAACTTTATGTTTCATTCAATCCAGTGTGTGCTAAATCTGGGGGGGAAAAAATTGTACATTAACTATTTCAGCTCTATCATAGCGGCACAAATCATGCATATTCTGCAAGAGATAAGGACTAATATTTTCATCTGCTAAAATGACAAATGCTAATATTCACCGGATACCAAAAACTGACCTTGACACGTTCTAGCTGGAGTTTCTTCTCTTGCAAAGTGTTTTGGAGTGCAGAATCTGCTGCAATTTGATTCTCCAAGTCCCTCAGCCAACGCTGTAACTGCTCTACACTGTCATCATACACCGTCCATTGGGCTAGTGTTCCGTCCAGCTGAGTCTTGGCATCATTTAAGTCAGCTGACAAGGCATCGTACTCTTGCTGGAGAGTCTGCATGTCACGCCGAACATTGTCACGTCCAGTCACTGATGTGTTGGGTAAGACAACCTGCATGTTGTCCATCGCAATCTGAAGCATGTGCATACCTTCTTCTTTTTCATTCAGAAGTTCCTGTAGAGCAACAAAAATTATGGTCCACTCTGATTTCAGCAAACTCAAGGACAGCAGTTTTAAATAGCACATTATATTTTGCACATACTTGAGACTTCAAAGTGTTGTTTTTTTTTGTTTCTTTAATAGGTACGCTAATGTTTTCAGGGACTCTTCCAACTTGCATTTTGAAAGGTGACAAATTTCCAACACTTTTCTTGGACTTCAGCTTAGTTAGTTTCTTGACCATATTTGAAAGAATTCTGTTAAAGTCAGAATTGGTCAAGACAGTTATTTTTATCGTGTGCAAACAAATTAAAAACCATCTACTTAAATTATCTAACACAAAGTTTTTTTGTTGGTTTTTGCTTTTTGTTGCCGTTTCGCTATTATCTTTTTAAATCAGCAAATATACATCTACATAGCATCTTCCCATGTGCGCTAAATCCTGAAAAAAAAATCATTTCTAATGAAGAGCGATTGGGTTTAATGACCAAATGCATTACCTGAACTTGACCAAGTCTGTCTTGGACAGTTGTTTTGTCTCCACTGGTATCCACTACATTTGCCACTTTGTCTTTCATCTGCGCCAGCCAAGCTCGACACTGGTCAAAAGCCTGCATATAAGCTTGATCATCCAGCACATACTGCTCCCATCTGCGGCAAAGTTCCTGTACACAAAATGTCAGGTTAAACTACAAATTATATCACAAAAAATCTGGGCACATGTCTGAGGTAGTAGGCTGGATTACATCTTGATACGTTGAGATACATGTACTTTAATATTCAGTGCTTTGTCGTCTGAGAATACAACCTGTCATTAGATTCTGTACTGCTGACTAATAATGGAACACAAGATGACTAACTACATTTTTGTGTTTTGATAAACTTGGAACTTTTCATGATCATGCTCAAGAATCTTCAATTCATTTCCCTTTCAGCAAACTCTTATTTGGACTGTTTCATGAAGCACATACAACATGTATATTTCGCCTGCAAAACTGGCAAAAGCCCTTTTCACTTTTCTTAATTTCATAATATTCTCACCAAACTGAATAAACAGAATAGAGACACTTGTAACTCCTGGATAAAAGTCCTCTATCTAACCTTAATATTGATAGTTGCAGTTTGGTGTTTGGTGGTGAGTTGTGAGGCTTGGCTGACCACACGGGAATCTGTGCTCACTCGGACCAGATCTTGAGCAGCATCGCTGAGTGAATCAAGATCACCTTGGTGATTGGCCACCTCAGTCTGAAGGGTCTGAAATGCATAATTGTCAATTTGACATTAATGACATTTTCTTCAAAACTTTGTTAACTTTTACTTGTGGACAACAAGCATGGATAGTTCAGTTTAAAGAAATGATCTGCGATTGCCAGAAATTCATCACTTTACCTTAATTTGACACATGTAATTAATAACTTCCTCACACTTCAAAATCAAGTTAAACGTACAAATATCAATAAAAAGTGTCTCGTTGGTGTGACGGAAAAACTTTATTGACTGGAATCACTTTCACCATAAATCTTATCCAACATTCTGTCTTTTTTTTTTTTGCCATCATAAAACTTATAAGTGGCTACATCTTTCTAATCCAAAATTATAGAAACAACTTCAGACTAGGGAAAACTGCTGATTTTCAACTTCAATGTGAGAGGCATCATATTCTCACCTTCAGTTTGTCAAGCTGAGTCTGTTTCTCTTGCAGTGTTGCCTTCAGGTCGACATCTCTGAGTCGTGTCTCCAGATCTTTCAACCAGGCAGCACAGCGCTCATGCCAGGACTCAAAACCTTTCCATTGGTCCATGCAGGCTTCAAGATCACTCTTAGTCTGAACAACATATAAATTGTAATCATTTTATAACTTTTGGGAAGGTAAACTTCAAATCAAATGTTCTGTCTTAATATATACAATGAACAAAATGGAAACTAGTGCGTTCTGTGATACGTGTCCCAACTGGGCAGAGAAAATAATAAAGAGCAGGAACATGAGAGCATCTTTAGCTACACTTATATGGCCATGGAAGGCTTAGTAAGGATACTTGCATATTACCCATCTGTTTCAGATTGTCTGTAAACAAACTACATTTTCGAATGAATGTGTGCAGATAAACTGCATCTTTCACAGAATAACAATAATCTAATCCAAACTAATGTAAGCATGTGTTTCTATCAGCTATAATGAACCAACACTGTGGTTATCTCCAGTAGTCTCTCTCACCTTTGCCAGAGCTCTCACAAAAGCCTCCCAGTCATCTTTGAGGGCATCAGTATCTCTGACAATGATATCCTTCCCTTGTGGTGCTGTGTTAGGCAAAACTTTCTCTGCCAGCTCCAACACTTCCTTCACCTTTGGCTCACCTTCCAGTTTGGTGGTGAGAATGTCCTGAGAAGATTAAAAGTTCCATGTAAATAAATTTGCAGTGAGGCTTGTCAGAATCACCAGAAAGTGAGAAGATTGGACAACTCCTCACTACACCAACTAGGGTTTTGAACATATAACATGCGATGTAACATGCAAATAAAAATAAACAAAAATTTTGTGCAAAATAAGTGCACTTGGTGCTTAACTCATCACATGTGTTTGTGCTAATAAACTCCAAAATATGGTATCTGTTTAGAAACAAGGCTAGTATCTGTTTAATCTACAAGGTTGGAAACAATTTTCTAGTGTCTTAAGGCAATAACTCAAAAAACACAGCTTGAGTAAATAAAATCACAATAAATTATTGTGTAGCGGAAACAAATTTGCTGTGAACAAATGTCACTTGAGACATAATTACTGGTACCTGTCAAAGCCCCCTTTTGCACTTTGCTTCAAGCCTCACTGCGACCCTATAGATTTTTTTTAAAAAAATATTTTGACAATTTACTGGTACCTATTGTATCAAAAACAGATACTTAAAGCTGAATGTTGACAGCAGGTACAAATTATTCTTATTCATTAATTTATAATTTTGCAGCAAATTTAACTATTTCAAATCTAATTACTACAGAATGTACTCCTTACAAGTTCTACAGTAACTACAGAACCTTGTAATCATGGCTGTCCTCAATTAAACCAAAATTCTTCAGTTTTTCAGTCTATGAGAAATTTGAAGTTATTTCAAATAAATTTTACATCTGTCCCCCAATAAATGAGATACAATGTGGACCAAGAGAGTGAAAAAGAAATTATCAATTCAGATCTGTACTAACTGTGATGCATGCACACAAGACAAAGAAAAAAAAATGAACTTTCAAAGAAACTTAAAGAACCATTTTTATGGGGAACCCAAACGTGCTCTGATATGTGTGATAAGTATAGATGATCAAACACAAATGTGATGGAAACTGAACTTCAAACATCACTGGTTAAAAAAAACAACAAAAAAACCACTAGGCTATGTATCAAATGCTGTAAACAATTTTAGAACACGTAAAACACTACAAAGGTGAGGTTTAGTAATTTAGTCTTGTAACAGGGACAGACTAGCTGAACATTTGTGAATTTTGACTTGTCAATGGAGCACTGGACTCAACTACAGGATTGACAACAAAAATTGGGGAGGGGTCCTGAACAGGAATTCTAAGACCAATTTAAAAATACAAGTTTAGACCTGATATGCAAGGACAACATAAGAAAAGAAGTTGAGACAACAGAATGTTTCAAGTATAAACTAAGACACTCTACTTGCAAATTGACTGCTCTGCTAGGAAGCATAAAGAAAAAAAAACTTTTTTTTTTTCAATGAGAGGAAAAAGACAGGGAAATAAAATCAGAATTCTGAAAAATATGATGTAAATGTGCATTGATCTTCTTCATTCACGAACAAAATTTATTTCAGAAAGAAACCTTCCTGTCAGTATGATAATTATGAATACAAGAGTTGAGCTTTGTGAATACATTTTGACAGTAGCATGGGCAAAGTCCAGGATACACATGCAAAAATAAAGCTGTGTCTGGAATAAGCCGAGGTGAAATATAATGTGGGGAATAAGTAAAGATAAAATGACTTAAGAGGAATGCGTACAGGTATTTACTCTGCTTCATTTAAGAGTGCACTATCTTCATATCCACATAATAATGTACTTTTGTTATACTGGAAATATATAATATATTTAACAGTTACTGTCTATGCCAATTCTTCTTCACGATCAAGTCTCAAGAAATCCTTGCCAAGAGGTCATGCTGTAAATACTACAATTTCTCATCAAGATAATGAAATCTCAAAAGGCTTAGTTGATTTAACTAGACATCAATAGAAAAAGCCGCAAAAAAGTTTTCTTTTTGTTAAGAATCAAAACTGCAATATACACCTGTGGCAAATGAATAAAGACTTTTAGCACTTCACACATTTGGTAATAATTTGAAGATTAATGAAAATGCATGATATACAACAGAAACTATAAAAAGATGACAGAGAAGAACACACTCCAAAAGGGGACAAGGTGGTCTAGAGGCAAGGTGCTCGCCTCTCATGCCAAGGGTCCCGGGTTCTAAACCCGGGCAGTGCAGGCATGTTGGAAAGTGGATTTTTCTCATATTTTCAAGTCCCTGGTCCTATTGGGGGGTAGGATCGAGTAGTTCTTGGAAATTGGATTTTTCTCATATTTTCAAGTCCCTGGTCCTATTGGGGGGTAGGATCGAGTACCTAGTCTTCTCGGATAAGGACGAAAAAATTCGGAGGGCCCGTGTGCACGTTGCGCACGTTAAAGATACCTTGGCAGTTGGAAATCGTAAAGAGCAGGCCGAAAGGCCGCTGCCCGGGCAAAATTGAAATTAATAGATTAAAATTTATTCCATATCCCCCCCCCCCCCCCCCCCAGAACAAGAAATAATAAAACAAGTAAAGTGAGGTGTAAATGCCAAGGGCAGCGAACCTCCTAAAATAAAGACCTCAAATCAAACACACTCCAAAGCACTAAAATATTGGATTGCTTTGCAAAAAGGGATGGAAAATGGAATACTGAATGCAAAAGATACACGGTAAAAGATCTGAAAATCACAGAATTGGAGTATATCAACCAGATCAGAAATACTTTACCATTTTCTGACTTTGAAGGGGCTGAAATTTTGCAGTTTAGCCACTAAGTTTACAAGTTTACAAACTTGAATAATGATCTATTATCCTCATATCAAAACAGCAACAAACAAAATTCTAGGGTCAGTAGGATGAGATGATCAGGCAAAATCTATGACTGGCTGAACAACAATGCAGCTGACATTAATCAATCAAAATCTTGTTCTATGAAGCACTGGGCTCTACTCTGTACTTATTACTTTCAAAGATTTCATGGTAAAATGATAATTATCTTCTACCTACTTAGGAATCGCTAACTAACTACAAAGAGTGATGTCAAATAATAGCATGGAATCTTCTCTCTTTCTGAGAATGATGAGCCTGGCCTACATACCAAGTTCAGAGCCTTTAAATCAAACTGGTATAAAATGTAAAGCAAACTCAAGTACTTTGTTGAGGGGCCTAATCTGGGCAATAACACAACGTTAAAGACATTGTTTCAAACATTATTTATTTTCATGAAAACAGTAAATTCGTAGACCTAATCAGAGAGATTGGAAAATCCATCTAGCTTCTAATTTTGATCAAAACCAGCCTAGCAAACCCCAGCAAGACACGAAAACTGAACTGAAACATTTTCTGTCCAGGAAGAAATACATCGGGCCACACACACGAAGTGACGCCAAGTCTAGTAGGCTGCTAACCCTGGTATTAGGCTAGGCTTAGCAACACTTTTTGCACATGACCAATAGTTTTTATTTTTATTCAGTGACTGACATCCCAATTTCAGTTCAAAGTACAGCTGACTCTACCATAACATTCTGTTACTTAGTGAAGTTTATCATATTTTTCTTAATCCTTGTTTTGGAAAGTTTGCAACCTAACAGTATTTGAATTTATTCCACTGAAATGCCATTTACTCTTCTGTGCCATCAGATTTCTAAATTTAAAAGGATGAACATTCACATAAAATGCATTAAGACTGATATTCTTGCACTCGTTTAAAACTACACCACATATTTTTTTAAGCCTGAGCTAGCTAGCGGTGGTGGTGTAAAGTAATTCTATAAGTACTTGAGGATGCATTCTGCTAGACTAAAATTACAAATATGCACAGCTTATGATCTGCTACTTTGTAAACATGGGTAAAAAAAAATTCAAACAAAACAAAGTAAAACGATCCAAACAAAATGAGAATGACTTACACAGCGTTGCTGTTAAAAATACCACAAACAAAATTGAATAAATCAGTGCTGTGCCACAGTAGCATGCCCAGGTGAAATCAAAGTCATTTAATTGTCAAATAGTTCTCAACATAAATGAGGTGACAATAATGACAAGGATGAAAGTGTGCAAGCCTAATTTCAGAATATGCACATTCATCACATGCAACTTATATCTGATTTGGTTTCTGACTATTTCTTCAAGTAGATCAAGGTAACACCAAAAATTAGAGAGTACCTTCACAAAATGACATGCGACAACAATTCTAAACATTTAAGAATGACAACTAAATAACATTACTAAAAACATTCTTTAAGTTTAAAGAGATGGAAGATCACTCTGATTCAAAAGAAAACTGAAGAAAGAGAGACACCGCAAACAGGCAGAAACGCATGATCTGAGTAGAAACAACACAGTGAAATGAATGAGGAATGATCACAAATGATAATAAACAGCTGTAATACAGTCTGATTCAATCCCTCTACTCCAATGCATTTAATTTCAACATAATTAAATTGCATGAGTCTGAAGCAAGTAAATTCCACTCCATGCTAAATGGGATAATATATAATAACGAAATTTTATTTATAACTTTACTGGGCTTATTCTCATTTTTTCAAGGATTCCCACAAGTTGATATTGCACTTAGATCTGCCACATTAATTCATGATGATTTGAAATTAGATTTTCTGGGTCATCCAATGCATTAATGGTATATGTAATGAGATCTTAGCTGTGTATGAGAGAAAGACACCAATCAAATTGTCAGGAAGACTGTGAATTGCATTTCTTATGCTGCAATAAATATCACTGGCATATCTAAATGGAATCAGTAATGATAAAACAAAGCAGCTCCTCAGCTTTTATAATTTTTCCAAATCCTTAAACATTTGCCAAGAAACGTCGGAGTCTGAAAACTCCCCTTGTATCAAACTTAGGTACATGAAAGCATTAAGTAGCTTCTATATTATAACTTGTTGCATGTCTTTCCCACAACCTTTGAAGTTACATGAAATGATACTGATTATAGATGAAGAATATGAGATAAAGTTCAGATGGTTATCAATGAGTACATGGAGAAGTAAATACCGGGGAAGTTAAGGTCATATTGACACAGTGCTGCTAAGCCAAGACTACATTCTTTTCTTTTCATTTCAGCCTTCCAAAATCCACATGCAGAACACTTAAATGCATAACAATAATCTTATTTAATATTTGAAACTTAAGCAAAGGACGGAGTTTCAGGTTCCTGTCTCTTCACTTCAACATGACAGTATGGAGGTCAATTTCTGAAAGGCATTTTCACCATGAAAATACTTTTAATTATTCATTGGTTTCATGACGAAGGGGTGAATAGATAACAACAGCTGTACAACAAAAAGACGAACGCTTAACTTATCTGTATGATGAAAGGGCAAATAGGTCAAATTTGAGATATTTAACTTTTTCGTGGTTATCAAAAGTATACTGCCGGGGAGGTCTTGGCTTGAAAACTGAATTTCCAGCAACACTGATTTTGGCACTTCGCCCCTTCATCATATAGAGAAATTAAGCATTTGCCCTTTTTATTGTACAGCTGTTGATATCTATTCGCCCCTTTGTCATGAAACCCACTATTTATGACCAAATAATGACATCAAAAATTGATTTTCCTATTGTTTCTTTTTTTAATATATTACTATTTTCCCTCTAAACATGGGCTGTAGAATAGAAGAAAAAAACATAATGGGTCCAAAAGTTTTTCCCAATAGACTGTCTTTGCTCAGGAATCCAAAGGTCAAGCATTCTATACCAAATTGTTACCAACTGCACCCATAATTAAAAGTAGACTTAGCAGCACTGGCTGGAGTATGATGATAATGATATAATGAAAAGCATTTAATGCGATATGTCATGACTTAAAGCACAGCCTCTGGGAAAATCCATACCTGAATTTTGTCCAGACGATTCTGAATAGCATGCCGATCTCCAGATACGTCAGAACAGGCAGACAGCTTTTCTCGGATGGCATTCAGCCAATCAACACAAGAGTTGTACATGTCACTATACTGCTGATGTTCGCTGACAAATGTCTCATATTGCGCTACTCGTTCCTGTTTATAGATGGATATTTTTCATTGAAATTCTAAGCCTAATCTATGTACATTTATGCCATACCTAACTGAAGGACAATTTGTGTATTGAATATACTGAATTAATATGTGGAAATCTACAGAATTACATTTATGTATTCACAATGCAGGGCAGAGATCGAAAATAGAAGCTTCTACAGTTATAAATCACCTCGAATTCAGAGTGTTCTAAACATTATATTTACTACATTATTCTATGATTTCTGTGAATTTCAAGGCTCATGGATCAATATATATGCCAGCACTATAAACTGCTGAAACCACCAAAATATATTGCCAAGACATGCACATATACATAACACCCATGATTAAACAGAACATGTCGACAGATATATATTTCTTTGTGTGCTTTGCCTGTCTGTCTGTTTCATAAGTTACCTTACTTTCTTTACACTCCAATTTATTCAGAGACGAGATGGTATTGTAATTTTCATCTAGACCCCTTTAGTAAAGTGTCAAGATTAATTACAGCTAGAAGGGCATACTAAATCACCATTCACCAATCAAATCCTTTCCTAGGGCTTGTGACAACACCGACGATCCTAATGAAAGAAATTTTGTGTAGAAAGAAACAGGAGACAGTGCACGAATTTTACATACCTTGGCAGCTGCACAAAGTTTCTTGTATCTGGCTCCAGTTTGTGAGATAAATTTAGACAACTCTGGGTCACTACTGCTCTGTACAAGGTTGCTGGCCTTGTCATTGATACTCTCTATCACTCTCTGGTAGGACAGCACATCCTGCTGGAGGGCCTGGCATGAAAGAAATGGTCAGATAATTTTCAATATTTTATGAACTCTCTGGATGTACAAATACTTAATCAGATGCTACTGTATGTTTTTTTCGTAAGTATTTATAAGTCAACACAATCAATCCACTGGGGGTGTACCTTCTAAAATCTGCTTCATTATTCCTTTTACTCATAGAAATGATACTGAAATGGCCTGTCTGTGGATTTCAACAAATTTCCCTGGTAAAATATTGACGTAAGTAACAAGAAGACCAGATACTGACTGAGTTTGTCTTGTGTCTTCAACTTGCAATACTTACCTTGTAGTTATGAAGCTGTGACTTCTTCTCTTCTAGTGTGGCCCTCAGTGGAATTTGTCCTTCTAACTGGGATTCCATCTGTCTCAGCCAGTGTTCAACCTGTAAGCAGAAATCTCAGTCAGGTGATACAGGCATTGCAAGACAAGGAACAACAACATTTAACCGCTGCATGAAAGATAAAGATGGTATAATAAGTGAATAAGTTACATTTGTGTATTTCTCCTTCAGCATACAAAAGGTGACAAGACTTTGCTGAAAACAAAACAATATTTAAATATCTCACAAAACAGCCAACAACAACAACATAGCCAATATTTATGAGAGAAAATCAGATCATTTAACAATAATGAAAGACAAGAGTTTTCTCTAGCGCCTACATTGCCAGATATCTCCTTGAGAATACAACATTTAAAAAATTTTTGTTTGTAAAAGTAAATAGAGAGGAAAAGAAGGTGACCACCATACTGTGTTTGTTTGGTAAAGGAAATGGAAGTTACTGAAATTCCCAATCTCTGACTAGTCAAAACCAACGGGCTGATCAATGTCAGCCCATGTGTCAGTTTGCCTGTGGCCTATAAAAGTTGTCAGAAAAATTTTAATAACGAGGTCAAATACTGAAACATACTCATCTCAACAGCTACACATTATATGTTATCTTAACTGTTTATTATTATTGTTGTTTTACTGGGGGGCGCTACTTTAATAACTAAATACAGCAGTTGACTGATGAGATATTTAATCACATTTTTTTCATCAAATGTTCATTCAACTTCAGTGCTTCCTGTCTCCTTATGAAATAAATTCTCGTAGTTCATGGCCTGAAACTGAGGATCAGAACTATTTACTTACCTGACCATAGCTCTCATCAAATGATGTCCATTGTACCATGGCAACTTCCAACTTTCGCTGAATTGTCGACAGGTCATCAAACATACTCTCATATCCCAGCTTCAGTTTGCGCAGTTCCTGGCGAATTACCTCCCGTCCATCAGGAGCAGTACTGGGGTACAGTCTTTCTCCTGCTTCCACACACTGGTTCAGTTTTGAAAATCCAGCATCACGTTCTCTGACAAGGTCCTGCAGTCAAGAAATTCACATCAGAATAACACCAGAGAGAATTTGCATGTAATGAGACGGCTGTAAGACAGGGGAGGCTCAGTGAACCACTGTTAGCCAGGAGCTAAAAGTAAGTGAGTAAGGTGAACGATGCTTGTTTGCACATTTTCAACAGGATAAATAGTCTACACTATGGCTTTAAACAGTTTCAATCAACCCAAAAATATGAACAGAGCACAATGGACTTTTAATGGGTTCCAGTCAAAGGGGCTGTCTGAGAATGACATATTAGTTTTTCTTCACTTAGCAAATATCCAGCCACTTTTAGGACTTCCAGTGACACAAGCAATGATGATCAAACCCACCTGCACTTTGTCCAGTCTTCCCTCCAGTTCAGCTCTAGATCCTCCAGCCTCTGAACATTCCGAGAATTTCTTCTTGGCTTTCTCAAGCCACTGCGAACTGTCCGCATATTTGCTCTTGTAGGATTTGTGATCTTCCACATTTTGTTCACAGCGTTTTATCAGATCCTGCATAATAAAAACAATGAGCACGTTCACAAATTGGAAATCTCTTTTCTTCATCTCTTTTCAGGTTTCTTTTCTTGTCAGGAATTATTTCCTCACATAATGACTGCATCATTTTTCTATTACTTTTTGAAATATATAAAATACAGCCCTGGTTATAGAGTTTTGTTCTCTAAGAGGGACTGTTAAGCAGGAGAAAGAGAATCAATTTTTGCACAATTTTCCAACAAAATAAGGGTGACTCAATGTAAGAACTGGTGTAGACCAAGAAATTGCGTTTGACACATCCTGTACTGGATTTTAGATTAAACACAAAACCCAGGAACCCCAAAACAGTTCTTTCACTACAAACTATACATAAAGATACTCGCTTTATTATGCTACAAACATATTGGGTTGGAATGGCTTAAAGGGTGAATATTTCTTAAGACTAATGTTCCAACTTAGTTGTTTACCTTGCCAGAAGTCAGCAATGACTGGTATCTTGATGTCAGTTGCGAGACAAAATTGCCAACTCTGGACTCAGAGGTTAAGTGCTGTAAGGTCTGAGCCTCATCAGAAAATTTGTCCACCTCTCGCTGATGACCTTTGATCTCTTGCATGAGTTCCTGTAGACAAAGTGATAAACATTCAATGACTAAACTTTCGTGATGCAAGACATTAACATAATAATTCAGTATAAAGTCATTCAACCTGATTTGGTGACATAATGATTTAAATGGCAGTTTAACACTAAGAACCCAATGATGTTCCTTAAACATGACCACTACAAGACATAAGTACAAACCAATTACTAGAGCTGAAAAATTGTATTTATAATTCATTCAATCCCATGTTACTTGAAATATCTTTCAGTCACTCGTGATATAGGTTAAACTTCCATTTCTCAAGGTAATCAAACATAGAGTGGAAAGGAAGGAAAAAGTGATGATTCAATTCAATAAAAGATCAGCAAGTGAGGAAATCTGGAATAAAATACAAAAACCTGTTATTTTGTCACAATTTCTAGTGGCTTCCAAACAATTTGAAATACATAAGAAAAATGCAATGGAGAGAAAACCCCAAAAAAAAGGTTAAAGTTTTTCTTTTTATCATTGAACAAGTTAAAAGAAAAAGAAAAAAAATTCATGTAGGATATAGTTACAAAAATCGTTCATTGAATTTTTTATGATAATTGTTTGGAATGGGTGCAACAGTTATTTCCCGAAAGTAATGTATTTAAGTAAGCATGACTAGGAGCAATGGCAGGTGACAACCAAGAGTCTCCACACTCATCAATAGACATGCTCAGATCCTTACATCAGATCTACTGGTATAAACTCAACATTAGCACCTCATCATTAACACTGATATGTCAAAGCTTGGTATACTTCTTTGTGAAAATGCTGCAAACTGCATGTGGTGGACAATTTTGAGAGACTTGTTTACTGAAGTACAAATTCTTTTAGGTCGTCTACAGTGTCCTAATTAGTAATGTCCCAACCTGCATCAATTTCAGAGCAATATCTTTCATTTTAAAAAAAAATTTAAAAATTCAATCAAACGTGATGGCCTCCAAAGTTTAGTTTTTTTAAGGTACAAATGAAATGTGAAAATAAAACAAATATGAATGAAATATGGTACAGGATTTGAGAAATAAAACAATTGTGGGCTTTAAGTCCTTTAATGGACCATTTCACTGTGCTACATTTTTCTAAATTTGTATTGAACTGTATAAGATTTCAGAAGGATGGGAAAGAAAGTGTCCTCTCAACTTGCACATGTTGAAAATTCTCAAATGTGTAATTCATGCTTTCATGCATGGTAGACTAATCAATATGCTGAAAGACAGACATGTTCCCACAGCCACCACAGTTGACAAAAAACCCAGCGAGAGAGAACTTTGTTAACAAGCGATGCAATGGATGGATGGACTGAGAGAGGAGGAAAGTCAGTCAGAACAACATGAAAAGCTGAGAGTATGATGTACTTGATGAAGTTAGTGTATGGTCACTGCTGTATAGCAGGGGTTAAAGATACTGGATTAACAATTTACTGACTGTAACAAATTATATGATGTAGGATTAATAGTAATTATAAATGGACAATGATTGTTCTCTCTCTCTCTCTCTCTCTCTCTCTCTCTCTCTCTCTCTCTCTCTCTCTCTCTCTCTCTCTCTCTCTCTCTCTCTCTCTCTCTCTCTCTCTCTCTCTCTATCTTTCTCTCTGTCTCTCTCTCTCTTCCTCTCTCTCTCTCACACATACACACACTCTCTCCTACCACCCTTCTTTTTCTCTCTCTCTCTCTCTCTCTCTCCCTCTCTCTCTCTCTCTCTATCTTTCTCTCTCTGTCTCTCTCTCTCTTCCTCTCTCTCTCTCACACATACACACTCTCTCTCCTACCACCCTTCTTTTTCTCTCTCTCTCTCTCTCTCTCTCCCTCTCTCTCTCTCTCTCTATCTTTCTCTCTCTGTCTCTCTCTCTCTTCCTCTCTCTCTCTCACACATACACACTCTCTCTCCTACCACCCTTCTTTTTCTCTCTCTCTCTCTCTCTCTCCCTCTCTCTCTATCTTTCTCTCTCTGTCTCTCTCTCTCTTCCTCTCTCTCTCTCACACATACACACTCTCTCTCCTACCACCCTTCTTTTTCTCTCTCTCTCTCTCTCTCCCTCTCTCTCTATCTTTCTCTCTCTGTCTCTCTCTCTCTTCCTCTCTCTCTCTCACACATACACACTCTCTCTCCTACCACCCTTCTTTTTCTCTCTCTCTCTGTCTCTCTCTCTCTTCCTCTCTCTCTCTCACACATACACACTCTCTCTCCTACCACCCTTCTTTTTCTCTCTCTCTCTGTCTCTCTCTCTCTTCCTCTCTCTCTCTCACACATACACACTCTCTCTCCTACCACCCTTCTTTTTCTCTCTCTCTCTGTCTCTCTCTCTCTTCCTCTCTCTCTCTCACACATACACACTCTCTCTCCTACCATCCTTCTTTTTCTCTCGCTCTCTCTGTGTTCTCTTTTTCCGACCATAATTGGATAGAAGAAACTAAGGTTGTGGCAAATCTTTTTTTTTTTTTTTTTTTTTTTTGCACGAATCACTTAAGCCGACAAATGACATGATTACAAAAAGCTGATGCTTGAGCAAGTGATGATGATGATTTAGACAAGCAGAGCTGATAATGATGATGACGATGATCATGACAAGAATTCACAAAAATTCAACTCATCAAATATTTTGCACGTTTAAAAAACATACAATAATTCTGATCAGCAGAGTTGCATGCATGCCATTTTGACCATGAGATGTCTTGTACAGACGCTGTAAACAAGTTATTTATATAAACCGCAGATAGATAAAGTAGCTGATAGCTGGTTATCTGAACTGGTACCACAGTTATTGAGTTACAAATTGAAATGGAGAGGTATCAATCCTTTCACACAGTAAAGCTTTTTACACAGGAAAGTGAACATTCTCTCAGCATCCTTTTCAGTGTTCTAAACCTTGCTGATCTTAGACTATAATACCCTCCTTGATCACAGGTGGTGAGATAAGAAAGACTTAAACGCCTTACCATTCAGAAGCTTCTTTCTGAAAACCTCGGAAAGTTTCCTTTTTTATTATTTATAATTTCTAGATGGATTAAATACACCAGTTCAGATATCCTACTTTCAGCAAATACTATGCATGCATTCAGTGTAACCCTGTGATTGTTTGTAGAATAATTACATGTACATGTATATCAATGGTCTCAAGTACACACCATCCATGTCTAGATAGACCAATTTCACAAAGAAGAAAAAAATGTATTAAATATGTTGAAAGCAGAATGATACCAAGCATTAACTTGATCACCATGTTTTTGTTTTTATTTTTGAATTTTTATTTGTGTTCTTTGGTAAGTCCTCCTTTGCTTCCACCAAAAAAAAACCCAAAAATTGCAAAATTTCATGACTTGCTGTTTCTGTCAGAGACCATTGATATACCATAACTACACAATCCAGCCCTGAAACAATTCAGCCACCAACCCTAAGGAAATTTGACGCCTAGGATTGACATAAAGTTTGCACATAGGAATGACATCGTTCCAACTTAGATCCACTAGTTACAACATCGCGCCAACATTGATTGATGTAGGGAGCCCACCACTCTGATAATCCTGTCAATTCTACAAAAATCTACGTCAGATTGACATAGGGTTGCTGGCTGGGATTGGAAACCCTTTTCCAGACAATTTTCACGGTCCCATGGCCAATTTCAAATTGCCTGAAATGTGAACCTGAATTAGACAAGAGCTGTGTACAATAGCATGCAGTTGTGTTTTTCAGATGTACATGGCTGTGTAGAGATTTCTCTTTCTTGCATGTCATCTCTATCAACTCCATTCCATTAGAACAATGCACTGCGTTGTAACTGAAGAAAGCATATTGACTATACAGAAGGCATTTGCTTGTAGAAAATGATCTGCTAAATCTTACAATCTCTTTTCTGCCCAGTTCCTCCACTCCTTCTTCTTTGTCCTGAAATTCACTTTGCAGCTCCTAGATACAATACAATATCAAAGTCATTTTTCTTTTTCTGCACTAAGAAATATATTTTGTCAGTTCCCTTTGGCATAGTAAATATCAATGTCACATCCCACAAGTATATTACACCCTACCTAAAGGATGTGTTGTTCAAAATAGCAAAATAGCATTGATTTCATAAAATTTTTGTACACTTATATTGTAAAAATACCTGGTTTACGTTTATGAGGTGATTTTCATAGGACATTTTCTACGAAGACACAAAAACATAATCATAGCATCCTTCAAGTGCGGCACTAATTTAGTTTGTACTTCTCTTTTTTGGAAGTATTACAATTCACTTTCTACAACAAACTATCTTCATGAAAAATTTTGTCAACAAATTAAAATACAATACGGTGAAATAAAACAATATTGCAATAAATATTCGCATTACCTGATATTTCACCAGCTGTTCCTGTTTTTCCTCCATTGTTGACTTCAAAGGACATTCTTTAATCCTTTTCTCCATCGCCTTGAGCCATCCAGACAACTGCTGGTAGCTGGACTCATATAGGCTCCAGTAATGCAGTGCTTGTTCTAGACTGTCCTTGAGAGAATTGAGTTTGGTGGAGTAGTCTTCCCAGTCAGTACGCAGCACGTCAAGCTCTGATTGGATATTCTGACGACCTTTGAGGCCAGTAGTATCCATGGTTACCTGAGCATGGTTGTCACATTCCTTCAACTTGTTGGCACCTTCAGGCATACACGTTATAAGTTCCTGAGGAAACATGAAAACTATGTATCTAGTCAACTGAGCAAACATTTAGTCATAGTTTTTCTTTTTCTTAGATTCTGACAAGAGGGGGGAATAATATAATTATTGTTTTCCCTTTACATGATTCAACATAACATTCCATGCAATCAAAATTAGGTTTTCTTTTCATTCCTTTTCCACTTTTAGGCTTTCTTTTCATGCCTTTTCCACCTTTAGGCTTTCTTTTCATTCCTTTTCCACCTTTAGGCTTTCTTTTCATTCCTTTTCCACCTTTAGGCTTTCTTTTCATCCCGTTTCCACCTTTAGGCTTTCTTTTCATTCCTTTTCCACCTTTAGGCTTTCTTTTCATTCCTTTTCCACCTTTAGGCTTTCTTTTCATTCCTTTTCCACCTTTAGGCTTTCTTTTCATCCCGTTTCCACCTTTAGGCTTTCTTTTCATTCCTTTTCCACCTTTAGGCTTTCTTTTCATTCCTTTTCCACCTTTAGGCTTTCTTTTCATCCCGTTTCCACCTTTAGGCTTTCTTTTCATTCCTTTTCCACCTTTAGGCTTTCTTTTCATAACTTTTCCACCTTTAGGCTTTCTTTTCATTCCTTTTCCACCTTTAGGCTTTCTTTTCATCCCGTTTCCACCTTTAGGCTATCTTTTCATTCTTTTTCAACCTTTAGGCTTTCTTTTCATTCCTTTTCCAACTTTAGGCTTACTTTTCATTCCTTTTTCAACTCTGTTCAAGATATTTTTTCTTCTGTAACCTTTGGATGCAAAATTTATAAAATCTGATGCCATTAAGCTCCTCACATGGGACAACAGAAAATGAGGAAATTGCATTTTTCCAAACAAAACTTTATGTCACTAGATCTGAGATTATTGTACTGAAATGAAATGAGTAGCACTATCAACTTTTGTGTTTTAATCACAACTGAAATAAACTTCAGTGGAGGAAGTACCTGTATTCTATCCAATTTGGTTTGGATAGTATGTCTGTCTCCTGTGGTGTCAGCACACAGAGTCTGTTTATCTTTCATCTGTGCCATCCAGTCTATGGCTGCCTGCATGCTGTCCTGGTACTGTTGGTGCATGGTGACATGTTGCTCAGATCTCTGGATCAAATGCTGAAATATTCATTGGGTGGTCAATTAAAAGGCATCTTATCAATATCAAAACAGCTTTAGTTGAACCAGAATCAAGCTCATCTGATACTTTTTAGTTCTGTATAGACTGCAGTTACAGTCTCACTTAACCCTTGCATTTTCACCCCCTCAAGAAGATCACTATTACTTTGACTATTTCTGTCTCCTACTTACTTCAGTGATGTAACTATCATTAAAAAATAAGTTTTCTTCACTTACTCCTGCAGTACAATGCTAGCGGTAGTAAAAACTGTATTGGCAGCTTCATTTTTATGATATACCAAAATTTTATGAACAAAACAGTAATCAAAGAAAATGTCATCAAACAACCATGATGATGCCAAGTTGGAAACTCTTTACAATATTCTGGAACATTTCCTGATCAGCATTGCACCCTCTTACATTGCCTCTGAGCAACTCTCATATTTTTATATGTTCCTCATTACTATTAACTGTTCTCATCAACTTTGCTTTACACCAGATAACGGTTCACGACAAATATGTTTTTATCATTCCTAACTCTGCCAAATGCCTGTCACAGATTTATTCCCCTGTGTTTTGGGGGCCATAGCAGTTTACAAACCTTGGCATCTGTGCTGAGTTTCTCATATCTAGAACTGACATTAGTGATGAACTCTGACACTTCAGGGTTGGCCGTACTTTGCAGGACTCCCTGAGCTTTCTCTATGACTGAGTCAACCAGTCTTTGATGAGACACAATGTCTTGTAGAAGGTTCTGCAAATAGCAAAACCAATAAGTGTTACTAAAATAAAAATCTTAACAGGAATATTTTATTATACATTCAAAATGCTGAGGAACAGAATATTCTAGATTTGTGATTGTAACAGCCTGTCCCAATGAAACATGCCGAATATCAAAGAACATTGGCAAAATGCAAAGCAATGCATTAGAATGTAACACACTGTCTCAAACACAACTTTATGTGAATAAGAGGACAAAGTCAATATTTACCATGAAATCCAATTTTCTGCTTTGCCAGAACTTTCAGTGAAACTCAAGCAGTTATTTCTCACTTGTATGTCATCAAATATTAACTTCAAGCACATAGGGGCAGACGCTGAATTTCATTCTATGAATATCATGCAAATGGGAGGGTTTATAATTGCTTGGTAAGGGGTCTATATAAGCAACATTCCATCCTTGTTTATGACTTACCCTATGAGTTTGTAGCTGTTGTCTCTTCTCCTGCAGTGTATTCCTCAGATCAACATGAGCTCTAAGAGCTGCCTCTGACTCGGTCATCCATCGCAACATTTGATCCTGGCCATCTGTGTATGATGACCACTGGTGAAGATAGGCGTCCACCCGTCGCTGGGCATCATTGAGACCAGACAACAGATTTTCCCAGTCTTGTTTAGCCACACGCAGTTCTCCTCTTACTTTCTCTCTTCCACTTGATGCTGTGTCTGGGTACAATTTTTCTCCTGATTCAATGGCCGCACTGAGTTTCTGGTGACCGTGCTCCTTCTCAGTGAAAAGCATCTAATGAAATAAGAAATATGGAGATTTCAACATTGTCAGACATTGTGCTGTGACTACATCGACAATTACTTAATAGGGGAATTTGCTGATCAGGAAATATTTCTTAAGGCCATTAACTTATTCTAACTGGATAATTATTTTCAACATAATTCTTGCTACTTCACTGTGCACAAATGAAATCCAAATTATAATTTAGAAAGATATAAAGGAATAAACTGGTTCTGAGTAATTACTACAATGGCAGCAGAACTGATTTTAACTTATAAACTCCTTTCCAAATAAGACAGCAAGTCAACCTGTACAACTCCACAGAAAGGCAACACCAGTCTGGTAACTCATACATGATTTACTTGATAAATCAGAAACATCCAATATACAGCTAAACTTTTACAATAGGCCAGCAATATAATTCACTCTACAAGGGGACTTTAATAAAGGATCTGAATTTCTCTCTTTCTTACCTGGATCATAGCTCTCTTCTCCTCCAGTGATTCATGATCCCTGACAGGCTGTGTACAATGATTCAGTCGTTCACCCGCCACTTGCATCCATTCTTTGAACTCAGCCATTCTGTTGTCATACAGATGGTGCTCCTGCACATATCTTTCCCACTTTGTGATTAAGTCCTGCAAACAAGTTAAAAAACCATGGATTATTTGATTATCTTAAATATTAAAGACTATAGTAGATGCTGAAGGATGTGTCCCTATCTGCCAGTCTTAGCTGCCACTGTTGTCACAATGCAGTTGTTTTACAAACTGTACAATATTTTTACTTCATCGAAGGTTTTTCCATCAAATGAACCTCAAGTAAAATCAAATAGAATTAATCACTGATTACAGAGCAATCTCGTATTCATGAAAAGCACCATACCTTTACAAGTGACAAAAGTCCTTGGTATTTATTGGTAAGCTGGGACACCTGAGTACTCAGCCTGACATCAGAACTGGTGTGCATTAAGTTCTGGGCATCATCAGTGAATCTGTCAATCTGTGGCTGACGGCTCAAGATTTCTTCACGTTGTTTCTGTGGCAACATAAACATTCATATTTTAAAATTCAAGTTCAGCTTTAGCACATACAAAACTCTGTTCCAATGTGTTCTGTTTTCAGGTAGATGGAGGATTCTGCAGCATTGTTTTTGAAACAAAGGCTTACATTCTTTTTACGCTTTTTTACGTGGCATTCTTTTCTTACATTTAAAATAATATGATTTTTTTTAATGCAAGCCCACAATTTGAATTTGCGCGTAAATAGCTTACAACAGTAAAGTTTATTATAATAAGTTTTCATTGACAATTTTTAGGATGTGGAATGAAATGTCAGCCAAAACTAACCTTGAATTTTTCCACTTCTGCCTGTTTCTCTTTGAGAGTATTCTTCAGGTCATGACCTTTGACCTTTTGTTCCATACTCTTTAACCATTCAGCAAACTGCTCAAACTTGGTCTCAAAGTCTCCCCACATGCCCATGGTCTGATCCAGGGACTGCTCAGTGTGTTGCATCAGGTTGAGGTAATCATTCCACTCTCTCTGCAGATGGTCCAGTTCTCTCTGCAGAACATCCTTGCCCTGGGGTGATGTATTCTTGGCTGTGGTGGCTCCCATTTCTTTGGTCAGCTGAAGCTTGCGTTCACCCTCATGGATGTTGGCCGAGAACTCCTGTTGAAACAAAAATTTGTGCAGTTCAGCAACTGAACAAAAATTATGAAACAAAACTTCTAGTAGATTTCCTATACGGTCAGAATTTTTTCTCCATTCACATTTGGCAGCACAAAATCAGCACAAATCAAGATGCAAACAGAAATGTTCAATTAAATAATAATGCTCATATTTGGCATCAAAGTGAGCATTTTCATAATGATATTCATAAGAATCTCACAAAAACAGAGAATGTAATAGAAATTTGCTCCGTCATGTTCCAATATGCTCACAATGCATTCATTTTCTGTCAATATACAGATTATTCAGATTAAGTTTCACTGTACCTGAATAAATTTATTAATTGAAAATCTTTTTATTAAATATTTGATCAAGATACTCAATTACATCAGAAGTGAACAAATACACTGACGGCTGGCAAGCCAGAGTCTTTTATGCCCCAAATAGTCAAATTAAGAAAAACAAGTTTGAACTTTGTAACCTTTATGAACATTCAAATAACTGCACTAACTTCATCACATTCACATGAAGACTTTTATTGGCTCATGAAATAAAGACACACACTTGATGTCTTGGATATCCACAGGCATTTAAGAGCAATGAATAAAACTAGACATAACACATTCTGGTTGACAATCCTCGACATTAAAATGAATGAGAATGAAAAACAAGAAAAAAATTATTTTAAAAATCCTAGACTCACCCTGAGTCGTTCTTTCTTGCCCTGTAGAGACAGTTTATCCCCTGAGCGGTCAGCACATGCCTCTAGCCTCTCCCTTGCAGAGTTGAGCCAATCAGTGAAGTCCTGAGATGCGTCCTGGTACTGCTGGTGGTCATGCATGGCACGTTCCAGCTTGTCAAGGATTCCCTTGGACGTGTCACATATACTGGAATACTTGTGTCTGAGCTCAGTGACAAATTTCTTCACCTACAAAATTGAAGATTTTTTTTTTTTTTCAGTTTACTCCTAAATGATATTTGAAAAGATTTTTTTCAAAATTAAAATATCACTGCCTTTAAGTTGAAAAACCATACACAAAATTTTTTAACTAAAGTCCTACATGTTTGATATAAAAGGTTAATTTAAATAATTAAATTTACACACTATGATTTAAATGGACAGTGAATTCAAACCCTATATAACACTGAGCTAGTTACTTATTTATTTCATATATGCATTTTTTTGAGAACATGGTTCCAAACTAATTTTTCCAAGAAATAAAAGTAAAAAGAAAAAACATATCCATACTAAATTCACATGTGGAAGACTAAATTGTGGACGATGTTCAAAGCTGCGGCAATAAAAATGAAATACCTTTGAATGATGGATGTATAATATAATATGAAAATATTACTTCCCTGAGAATATATTTTAACACATTCATATATAACCGGAAAAAATGTGTTAGATCTCTGTTGGGTGACATTGCAGGACGGCACTAACTTTTGAGACAAAAACCTCTAACCTTAGCACTTGGAGTTGACCTTGTCAAGACTTCAGCTTTTTCAGTGAGATTGTCAATGATGTGTTCTCGAGACAGAATGTCCTGATGTAGAACCTGATGCAGTCGGGAAAAACAACACAAAAATTCGAGTGAAATATATATAAACTAACAGACTCTTCCAACAATTAATATGATTCATCTTGACGAGCTGAACAAAGAGGTCTCAAGATCCAGATAGATATACAGGATAGGGTTAAATTTATGAGATCACTGTTAAAGTTGCATTGCTTGAAGCATAAAACTTGACACCTAATAAGTCAAATATTGTCAGTCAGCAGTCGGAAGCTCATTAAAACAAAACTGTTGTCAGGAGACCATGGTATTGAACATAGAAAGCTATAGAGAAATGAACACAACTCTATAGGACCATTGCGCATTTTCGGGGGGGTAGGATTGAGTATCTAGTCTCCTCGTATAAGGAGGAAAAAATTCAGAGGGCCCGTGTGCACATTGTGCACGTTAAAGATACCTTGGCAGTTGGAAATCGAAAAGAGCAGGCTGAACAGGCCCCTGCCCAGGCAAAAAATCAAATAAAATTCATTCACTACCTCCCTCTTCCCCCTTCTCCCACCACACACACACAACACAACCCCCACCCCCCACCCCCCCCCCCCCGAACAAAAAGACTGCCGACCGTTGCTGCACTGCTGCACTGTGGCGATGATGTGCCTGCTCCAGTTGTAGCTGGATGCAATGACACAAAGGCAAATTTCCCAAATGGGATTAAAGTAGTATACAAA
The DNA here is from genome assembly GCA_963931925.1 of Onchidella celtica. Lineage (NCBI taxonomy): Eukaryota > Metazoa > Mollusca > Gastropoda > Systellommatophora > Onchidiidae > Onchidella > Onchidella celtica. The sequence continues at coordinate 64,578,885 of OZ007569.1, forward strand.
TACAAATACCCCCCAAAAAATATACATATATTACTGATACAGATTTGAACATAAAGAAAATGTAAAAGGTCATAAAAACATCCCGAGCTTTACATTAATTTTAGAATGAAAAAAGATATGCAAAGTGTATTTTATATTTTATATTTTGAAGACTTACTTCCGATAAAACCCAGCCAGCTTTACTTTTATTTAGAACGAAAAAGATTTAGAATGTATATTTTTTGTCTTATACTTTAGATTAAGTCCTTCTTCAGATAAAACTTGTGGTATGTCAAAAGACAATTCACGCACTATAACGGATGTGCTTACCTTGTGATTCTGCAGTTGAGCTTTCTTCTCTGGCAGTGTAGCCTGAAGTTGAGCATCTTCTTTCAGTTTCACTTCCATGTCCAGCAGCCACTTCTGGAAGATCTCAAAGTTTTCATCATATGATGACCACTGGTTGAGATTCAGATCCAACTTGCGCTGGACCTCGGACACTTCATCTCGTAAGGCTTCCCAGTTGTCTCTCAGATTTCTGAGGGGACAAAATGCATCATAAAATATCAAGACAACACCAGGTGACAAACAGTCACACTCAGACAGATTGAGCTTTTAAATCAAACACAAATTTCCAGCCCAACAAATTTCAGGCAAGAACATATACATACATAAAATGATTTTTTTTTAAATACAGAAAATCTGTGCGGTTGCAGGGTGTGCAACGAAGTTAAAATGTGGCCATAAAAATAGTTATGTCTCATAAAGCCTTTTGTCTACAGTTTTTTCTTCTTTTTTTTTTTTTTCACCACATTTTTGACATTTTACATCACGACTTTCAGTCTTACAATGACAGGATGTTTCAAAGTAATAACTACCTTTTTCAGGCTCTGATCTATAAATATCTGACATCTTTACTTGATAACTGAAGTGAGAAATGGAAACCATTGATAGCATGACAAGAAATCTTGGGGATATGAAACATGTGACAAATAAATTAGCCATGAAAATGTACCTGATATCTTGTCTGATAGTATCCCTGCCATCAGAAGAAGTACTTGGGTACAAACGTTCTCCACTTTCTATGGTTTGATGGATGTAATTTGTACCTTCATCTCTCTCTGCAGACAGTTCCTAAAGAACACAGCAAAAGAAATTAAGAAATCAAAATTTGGATTGAAAATACCACCATCCTTTCTGGGTACAAGCAATGTTACAATGTATTCTTTGCTTACTTCTCCTTTGATATACTTTCTCTAAAATCAATTTTCTTTGCACTTATTTTCACATACTTACCAATTCACATTAAAAACATGTGTTTAATTGTAAAGCTAGTTAAACAAAACACAGAGACTCCAAATATAAAAAAAATGATTAAAAAGTCTTTAAAAATAATTCAATGCTTTACATATCCAAATGAATAGAAATCATTTTATACAATAACCTCTTCTGGGTGTAAACAGAAAATGCAGGCAATTTAGGTGGAGTTAGAAATGTAATCTAATCTCTACTGGTAATTGGATGGTATTTCGTGTTCAGTGAGCTCTAGCTTTGTAAAAAGAGATGCATTTATATGACTGTTCACCACCAATTTGCTGATGGTATAATTTTTTGAGATTTTAAAGTTCAGGAAAAGTTTATTAGATGATCTAAATTTAAAACATGACAGTTCTTCTGAATTTCATTACAGTAAGTTAGTTCCTCCCTTTTCTGACAGCTGTTGTTAGGGGGACATAGTCTTTTAAACAGAAAGGTATAGCCGAACACTGAACACAACCCAGCTTTTTCTCTATTTGGCTTTGTAATCAGACTACATCCCTCTAACAAGGTCCTTTCTGACAGGTATAAAGCTGTCAAAGATTACCTGTAGTTTCAGCATTCTGTCTTCTACATCTTGTTTATCTCCAGCCAGATCACCACAGACCTGTAACCTTCGCCTCAAGGTGTCCACCCATTCCATACAACGTCCATGGTTTTCTTGGAATGCCTGGTGCTCTTCCACAGAATCCTCCCATTTGGCAATGACATCCTGAGGATCAGAACATTCAATTTATTTTTGCTGTTTTATTGCTTAATTTCTGTGTATGTCATGTGTATGTATGTATGCCTAGCATAAGTGTGTATGCAACTGATTATGCTTGAGTGATAGTGGGAGGAGACACACAGAGACAGAGAGTGACAGAGAGCTGCAGATGGAGAGATGGGTTGGGTATTTTATAAATGATCTTCATTATTATTATTATAATTGTTCACAAAGAAATATTTATGTTTAAAAGACAATAACTGCTTTCATTTGCTTCATCTTTTTTTCATGGGCTCACTGCTCAACATATCATTGTGGCAAATTACAGTTGGGAAGACACTCAGATGGTTAGATTTCTTGCAGAAAAAATCTCACCTGATAATAAAGAGACAATCTAGGAAAAGTAAAGGAAGAAGCACTGATGACCATAAAAACTATTTGGATTTTGACATGATTTGTTTTAATGCTAATTATATATATAATATAATATAAGTAAACTAAAAATTTCATCTGCAACCTAATTTTCATACTTGCACTTTAATGGCAACATATCTCTCTCTACTGCAGGACAAATGATATTCTGCTTACCCTTGCCAGATTTTTCAGTGTCTCATATTTGGTTCCCAGTTGTGTGCTGTAACTGGCAAGCCTGGGGTCAGAGGACTGTACCTGAGCAGCCATATTCTGTAGTTCATCAAACTGTCCTTGTTTAGAGTTGATTTCTCTCTGGAGACCCTGTCAACACCACAGAACAGGAAGATTATATGAGTATATCCATTGCATAGCAAGAAGGGATTTGTTTTATTCTCTCATTCACACTCCAAGACCAATTACAAAGTTACACAAAGCTACCTTCTGTAACTGCAGAGCAAAATAGATAGCATTTCACAACTCAGTTCTCCACTCACAGTGAAGCTACATTACCTATCAACTGCTGGAAGTCAAATGATCAGACTCTACCTTTCATCCATTACCATTGTCACTGTTTCTAAAGAAATCTACTTTTCATCAATTACCATAGTCACTGTTTCTAAAGAAAACAATCTCATTCCAGTCCTTCAAATCAAAAACACATAAAATGTATGTTGCTTCTGTTATTTGTTAGTCATTTTGTAATCAGTGGAAACAATTTCCATTGTTTGAAATTTCAATTGTTTAGTTTATGTGTTTCATTAAATGGATGGCAAATTTAACAGTTTAAGGTGTCCATCCCCAACCCTGCTTGACTGCAACACCAGTCACAACTATGCAATGTACTGACAGTCAGCAAGGGGCACAAATCAGTCTCAATGGCCATACCTTGAATGTCTCTACTTGATTCTCTTTTTCACGTAGAGTGGACTTGAGCTCACAGTCCTTGAACTGGGACTCTGTCTCTCTCAGCCAGCGGTTGAGAGTTTCACATGAACTATCATACATGTCCAGTGCTAAGATGTGACAAGATAAGAAACACATTAATTTTCTGTTGACAAGAACAGACAACTGAAATGCAGTATACCTTTTACCTCCTCATACACGCACGTATCAAACTGAAGTTTAAAAAAAAGTGAATCTCACCATCTACTAGCGGAAAACAAATTTCATGCAAGTTGCTTTCCTACTTACTACTGGAGACTACATTTCATTCACACAGTCAATGATCTTGAAGTTTTGAAGATTGCATAGACATTATCCTTATTAATTTAAGCTAATTATGTAACAATTCTTCAGAATGATGTCTAGTTTCCCTAATTCCTTCTCAAAGTATCATCTGAGTAGAGTAAGGCAAGATTCAAAATTTTAAAAAATAACAAAAATAGCCAACATGTTCCATGACAAGAAATTTTCATCCTTTTCTATTCAGGTAGACATACAGAAACAGCTAAGCAACTTACATATTAAGCTCTTCTTCCCAACTTCACAAGCAAGCAAATAAAAGCTCACCTTTGATAGCCTGAATAAGTCCTTGTTCTGTGTCATTCATACGAGCTGCTAATGTATCCCAGTTGGCATTGAGAGAGTCCAGTTCGCGACGCAGATTGGCTTGGCCAGGTGCTGACGTGTGTGGCATGGTTTTCTCCCCTTGACGATGAGCAGATTTAATCTTTGCCTCACCTTCTCGCATGTTCCCCATCAGATCCTGTAGAGAGTTTTTAAAAGTAATTATTATAGCATTTGAATTTCTGGAAAGAATTCTTTTGTCTCCATAAACTATTAAAGATACACTGTTTATTATGGCTAACATTTACATAAAGCTGCACCTTCATGTACTTCAGGACACGGTCATTGGTAATAATAAATAAGTTAAACAGTACTGTAAATATTTTGACTGCAAAACAGTGTTAATACACAATTTCTGCCTTTCCAGTGCACTGAAAAGTCCAACTGCCCAAAGGCCTGACCTATATACTATAAAGTATTCTTTTCCATGGACATCTGTACAGACTATTTAACCACCCACCAGCAAGAGTCCCTACCTGAAGTCTATCCAGCCTGTTTTGTAAAGCCTGTTTGTCTCCGCCCACTTCAGCACACACAGCAACCTTATCTCTGGTAGAATTGATCCAATCTCGGCATTGCTGGTATGTATCTTGGTAGAGTTGATGCTCATCTACATACTCCTCAGCCTTTTTCACACAACTCTGGAGAAGCATAATTCATTGCATTTTAGATTTTCCTATATGCTGCAAGTAATATTCATTGTGGGTTTCATTCAAGTAAAAATGTCTTACTGTCAAAGTATCTCAATTCACAAATTTTCAATTAACAATAAATTCTGTTACAGAACCAACATTTCCAACAAATCTGTATAACACGATGGCAATCTGGAGAGTTAGTCATGTTAACTCTAAAGGTAGATGTACTGTTACTGGGGAAGTGCTATTTGCATATGCCACCATGGACCATACTGTAATGATATATAAACATTTCAACAACATTCATGATATACCATACATAAATTTCCATCACAACTATCACAGATGTAGCCTTCAAATGTGCTCTCCGCCAATCTGGTGATGAGTAATGTGCTATCACAACGAAAATTTTTGAGTTTGCATCAATGACATAATCCTGCTCACCTCAGCTGCGCTACACAATTGATTGTACTTGTTGTTGAGTTGTTTCAGTTTGTTCTGAACCTGTGATGATGACAGGGCAGTTCCTTTGTCACTGAGGCTGTCAATCATTGTCTGATGTGACAAAATGTCTTGGCAGCGGGTCTGAAGACAGAAAATACAAAAATTTGATTAAAATCTGTAGCATGATTCTTGTTGCCTACTGCAAAAAATACCATGAGCATCGACAATCATTCATTATGTTTTATCAAATGAAAAAAATTTTTAGGGCCATCACCGAGAGATTCTTAAAGAAATTAGGAGAAAGAGAAATAAAATGAAGGTTTCACTAAAAGAACTATTTTCACCGTGCATGAGGTCTTGCGGATTTTTAGTACCCACGGCATAGGCTTCATCTTTTCCTCCTAATTTATCTTCATGCACCAATCAGTCACATTATACACCTGTTCATTAACTAATAATCTCCAAATTGTTTTATGTAGTTGCATATGTTTTCAATTCAGTTAAAGAAATAAAAATCACATTCATTTACCTTGTAATGCTGTAGTAATGCTTTCTTCTCTTGAAGAGTGGCTTTCTGCTCTGGCTCTGAATCAATTTGTGCTTCCACATCCAGAACCCATTTGTTCAACTGTTCAAAGTTTTCATCAAATGACTGCCACTGCATTCTGCTGCTGTCCAGTTGTCTCTGGGTATCACTCAGCCCATCATTAAAACCTTCCCATGCATCCCGCAAGCTGCGGAGCTCATGGCGAATAACTTCCCTGCCTTCATTGGATGTGTTGGGATAGAGTTTTTCTCCAGCCTCAAGAGCTGCATTGAATCGTGCTGAGCCCTCTTCTTTGTGAGCAAGAAGGTCCTGCAAAGTTGTGAGAAATAAAAGTATTTACTCACATCTTGGCCTAAAGACGGATCTAGAAAGCACTGAACTATACAAAGTGTGAATAGAAACCTAATATATTAAAATGTGGAGGTTACTGAAGGCAGATATTTGGTTTTTCTATTTGTTATTCAGTCAGAGAGTTAGACATCAAATATATAAAAAGCATGTATAATACTTTATGAACAAACTGTTCAACTTGTTGGCAAAATTAAAACTGAATAGAAATTATACTGTGAATCTACAGAATGACAATATGATCCATAAACAAATTTTTCGTACAACTGACATATGTTTTAATTATCTAATGCTGGTTGTAATTTTGTCTTTAGATAATGCGGTTAGAATAAAACACTTAGGAAGATATGTGCGACTTTATCTGTTAAAAAACTCAAATGCTCCAACTTTACCGTGGCCAGTGTGATGGCAGTTTTCCTACCTTCACAATGGTCAGCTTAGTATTGAGTGCATCTTCATCTCCCACCAAATCTGAACATTGTTCCAGTTCTTGCTTAGCCATATTCAGCCATTCAAGGGCAGATTTGTGTTTTGTGACATACTGGTCGTGATCGTCAATATTCTGTTTACATCTGTCAAGTTGCTCCTATATGATACAGAAAGACAAAAATGGTCAGCTTTGACTGGAGAGGAGATTTACTACATTCACAAACCAAAACATAATTATCTCACCATAAAGCAAAAAAAAAAAAAGAAAAAGAAAAAGACAATTATTTCAGGTCACAAATATTTAGAACAATTCAATGTACTTAATTATGTGTCTATCTATTTGATAGTTCTTTTAAAGCTAATCCACACATAAGACACTGAAATGGGCACATGAGTGATGCAATAATTTCTTTCAACTTCAATATGAACATTTTCATGGAAATCCTTTTCCTTCATTATCAGGGTATGATGTTGCTGCAATAGCAGCGACCATTATTATAAAATAACAGATTTAACTACAGTCATGTACATCATCTAGGTCTCAGCATCAAACTCTATCATTTTGTTGTATCTCAAGGCCACAATGTATCTATAGGCTCAGTTACAGTTTGGAGCAACTACAATAAACTCACTTTCACAGCTGAGGCAAGAGTCTGGTAACGATTGAAGAGCTGTCCAGCATAGGACACTGTGCGACTGTCACCACTAACGTGACTGATCTGCTGAGCTGTGTCCCTCATGTTCTCAAACTCAGCACGATGAGACTGTACTGCTTGGTCTAGGGACTGTCAACATAACAACAAGATTGATAACTTATTATTCTGGCTATGTACAAATGATGTAACAAGCCTTTTTGTATATTACATAAAACTAGTCTTATATAAGAATTAATACTCCTTACTTTCCCTTCACTTATAACGGTAGTACAGTGCTGAAAACTAGAAATGAAATCCGATTTACACTTTTAAAACTTGCAGAGATACTCATTGTCAATATTTTTAATGTATTTCGGTAACAATTTCATTAAACTGCAGTGCTGTCAATTAATACTTTGGTGTGATTAGTTATACTGGAACTACTTGAAAATTACTTCATGGAAGTGACAGAGACTAAACACAGTTTTCCACAATCTCTTACCCTGAAGGGTTCTAGTTGATCTTTCTTGCCGGCAAGGTCTGGCTTGAGAGCAGATTCAGATCTCATCTTGACCTCTGTATCCTTCAACCACTGAGACAAAGCCTCATGTTTGTGTTCGTATTGTTGCCACTGGTCCATGGAAGTTTCAAGTTTGTTCCTGGATTTTGTAAAAGTGTAAATTCACTGCTTAGGGTTCCATATTAATTGTGTCATTATGCCTTATGGCATCTATACTTTAATATTTTGTCCCTTTGTCTGCAGTTCTAAATATTCAACTTTAACAACTTTCAATAATTCTCATTTTTCATTATTATATTTTATTTTCCCAATTCACCCGCCCTCACTTAAGATCTGAACAAATGGTATGCAAGAAAACCAATGTACTGAAGCTGTGTGGTATGGATTAGATACTCCCTAAATATCTACTACATGCACAAAGAGAAATTTTTGGGTACACAGAAAGTAGTTCTGACCTAGAAGGCACATAAAAGCTGCTTTTAACTGAAATTTTACACAAAATTGTGTCCACCTGGACAAATTAAAAAAACAAAAACAAAAGAAAACAGGATAATAGTTTAATCTGACTTAGTAAGGTGAGAAGCTGCAATCTGGTGCATTTTCAGTTTCTGCTTTTCAAAATAACATATAATTATGAACAGTTAATGACTAAAGCTTCCATCATACACTACTGATAGAACTGTACACTTACTGAGTCTGTTGTAGAGATTTAACTAGATTCTGCCATTCTTTCTCCATGGTTTTACGATTGGCCTCCAGTTCTCCCTGTTTGGCTTTAGGCAAAACTCCTTTAATGGCATCCAGGCGGTTGATTGCCTCTTGTCTTTTCTGTTCTCCTTCCTGGAGACTGGCTTCCAAGTCCTGTCAGTGAAAGTAATGATTCAATATGAAAAACTGGCAAGTCTGACATATATCATAAACTGGACTTTATCATTAAATCCAAATAATGTCAAATAAAGACTTCCATCTCACTTTATATGGTTAATCTCACTTGATGTACCTTCTGAGATTACTGACAGAACATAATCATACAGTTGTAAAACATGAATGACAAGAAGGAAATATCAGGAATTCTTTTCAATATTTCTTAACCGAAAAAGTACAAAATAAACACACTGGCCCATTCAAAGTACTTTCACAATAAAGTTTTGAAATTTCAGAGCTGTGTACCTTTATAGTCACAAGTTTGGCTTCCACACTATACCGATCACCGGCAATATCTCCACACCAGGATACTTTTTCTTTGGCAGCATTCAGCCACCTATGTTGCTGTTGTTGAGCATCTGTACACTGTTGCTCCAGCTGCCCTAGAAGTGTGTCCTGGATACGTTCAGCTCGCTGCATCAGTGACTCGAACTTCTTGGTCACCACCATGCCATCTTTGGCCAAGCTGGAGGTTTCGGAAGATGGGTATTTCTTCTGCATAGAAGCTGTTCTGTCTTGTATGGCTGTGATTTGACGCTGGTGTGAGGCCAGTTCTTGTTGGAGATGCTGAAAACACAAGGTAGATGAGATCATTCCAACAAATTACCCTTTAGAAGACAACAGGGCCCAATTATTTTACAGTGAAACAGACAATGGGGCCGATTATCGGCCCATTCAGAAAAAGAGTTCTGATTAGTCAAGTCATGGTCTTGTATCCAATCAGGATAATTGTTTCATAAAATCTGCAGATCTATACATATCTTCCTGCTGTTGTAAACACATTATCAATTTTTGTCTTGTGAACCTCAGTCTATCTAGACAGGTAACATCCAAAATACTCATGTCTCCAAAGGGTTTGAGCACCTCATATTATTATTATTCAAATTCAGTTCAAATGAACTACATAATTGAAACTCTCTGCATTACCAAAGAAAGAGAAGGTAGAGGATGAAACAAGCAGACAAAAAGAGACTCTACCTTGACGGTTTCAAATCTTTGGATCAGATCCTCAGGGTTACCAGTGAGGTCATCACATTTGGACAAAGCTTCCTTAATCTGGTTCATCCATTCTGTCTCATCAGACATGGATTTCTGCAGACTTTGTTGCTCACCAGAGAATGTGGACATCATGGACTCCAACTGACCAGCTGGATTGAATAAAAAATGAAAACAATTAAATTCACCATTTTTTACATTCCAGACCCTCATTCAAGTCAGTGGAGACAGTTTAATAGTTGTATTTGCCCACTACTGTGCAAAATCATATTTGTTGACAAGCAAATTCTACTGTATAAGGAAGACAGTAACACTGTTACTTAGATTTTGTGTTCTACAATTCCAATTTCAAGTGAACACTTCATTCTCCACAATACAAGACTTTATTCCTGACTGAATCCATATTTTTAATGAGGAAAATTTCATGTCGCTCGAAAGTTTACTGCATTTCACTGGCTACCAAGAACTTTCCAACTGATTCAAACAAATTGATTAATACTTGTTTTCTTCATGATGCCAATGATTGAGATGCGGAAACACATTGTATTCATGTCATCAATCTGCAAAGATATTTCTCTATTAAGTACCCCTGGTGCACAGTCCTTCCACGCCGCAAACCAGAAAGATACTCCCACCCCCACCCCCACAACCACAATACACACTAATATTTCCACTATTCTCCGTACCATTAAAATGTTCTCAGAGCTATCATACCGCCAAATAAACTCACCAAGAGAAGCTGCCTTTTCAAACTGTATCTGAATGTCTTGCTGAGCTGTTGACAGTGAAGGTACAGTTTGGTCTCTGTTGAGTTCTTTCAGATCTTTGAGTTTCTGGTTCACTTCAGCCATGACTTCCTCAAAGTACGGTGCTTCTTCCTGTAAGTAAAAATTTTATCTCCTAAAACTATGTCTCCATTCCATTTATGAACAAACATAGTCAATTCTTATTCCAATTCGTACATGACAGATTGTCTCCAATTCTTCAATTTCATCACGAGTCAACATTATTTATATACATAGATTTGATACTTGTACTGAGGTAATGATATATGTTAAGATTGAGACATAATATATGGTGTCCACCCTATGAATTTATTTACATAAATTATTAAGAAATAAAGGTGTCAATACTGGCAACGTAAAAAACAAAATCAACAACATCGATATAAGACTACAGTCATATGTTGTTAAATTCTGAATACTATAATGCTACAGTACCTTGAACTTGGTCAGCCTAGACTCCACACTAACAGCATCATCAAAGTGTTTCAGGCTATCATCCAGTTTGCTGACCATAGAGTGAACCCAAGCACCAACCTCTTCCTCTCCTGATTGTACCTGGTCCCAGCACACCAGCTGAGCTTCCAGGTTTTCTCTATGCTGCTCGACAACCTATGTTAGGATAGTGATTACATTCAGATAATATATTATACCATTCTTTTGACTTTCGTTTCTCATTCAGACATTCAGCTGAGAATTTTGTAAGTTTTCAGATTTCCTAATAACTCAGTGACTTGAGATCATGCCCCCAAACCAATGTTGGATTTATTGATGTACTTAATTCAGTTCCCCATTTCACAATTATTCTAAACATCACAGCTTTCAACATTGTCATATCATTAAATAAAAAAGCATTACTTAGAGAGGGAAACCAGGTTTGGCATGCATCTTTTTGCTTGTGTAATGAGGACCATAATTCAGTGACTGGTGTCCAACTTCTAAGGGGTGACAAACATGGTGTTGTCAAAAAACTGACATAACACTGTAAAGATGCTCTGAACGGTTTTCATATTTCTACCTCTTCCTGTACAACTTCTTACTCAGAAAGAAAACTCACAGAGTTTGCAGTTTCCCATTTCAAATTGACTTCATCCAGATCACTTTCCATGCCAGTGAGATCAAAGTCTGGAATGTTCTTTAGATCTTCCAGAAGTTGTACACCTTTATTGTTCATGTGGTCCAGTTGGGTTTGATTGGCATGCAATTCAAATTCCGCATTCTGAGAGAAACAGACGAGTAATTCAAAACATCCAGTTAGTGAAAAACAGTGTCATGACATTGTTGTAGGATATTACTAAACAAATGTTCAAAAGTCTCCAACTATCAGTTCTAAAAGGAAGAAACCTTAGTTACACAATAACTATCTTTCAGATATCATATGTAAACAACTACCCAGTTCATCAAAAGAAAAAACAGCAACATGTCAAATTTAATTTGTTCAGAAAATGACCATTTGAGAATTCAGTTGGGGTAAAACTAGTGTCACCATGCTTAATTTAAAATGTTTCTTATCAACTAAAAACTTCGCAGTATCTAAACTCGCATAGTCTCGAGTAATCAGTGCAAGAAATACAAAATCATTGACTTTTTTCTTCTCTTTCAAACATAAAAGATACATCTCTAGCATAACCAAAGCAGGTCACTGATGTGGATCTATCAAATCCCGCCTTTACCTTGTGTTGATCCAGAGATTTCTTCACATCTCCCTGGTTGGTGAAAGCCAGATCTTGCTGTACCAATGGGTCAACATCTTCCACAATCCTCATGACTCCTTGCTTGGCATCGTTGTACTGTTGCCATAAATTGGCAATGGCACTGTATTGTTGCTGCTTCCCTCCCAGCAAACCCTGCACTTCTTCCCATGCTGAATTGACCTGAGGATACAATTTATATCATGTGAAATCCAAATTCCTGTGGACTGATCGCAGAACATAGTTATATATACATTTGAGTTTTTGTATTAAACAATCTAATGTAGCCTGGCTGTTCATGATGTTTTGAATATAGACTATATAGCATCATTTCATTGAAAAAGAAAGAAATTTTCCTTGGAAAAAAGACAGATTAAAAGAGAGGGTTTCTATCAACTTATACACTGATCTTTCCATCATCAGGCAGAAACAATATTTGAAATATGATAATGTTTTGCTTATTTCCTATTCCAAATTGACTCCAGATTTCTGTGCTTCTCTAGAGGCTTTACTTCAAGTAGCCAAATTGTTTGATGCAAATTTTGTTTCCCAAAAGCATTTAAATTATGTTACCTGTTGTAGTTGTTGCTGGATGGCTGCTGATTTTGTTGGGTCAGCTGACATAATCTGTCTGCCCAATTCCCTCAGCTGTTCATACTCAGGGTTGTGAGAGTACATGTCATCCCGAATGTCCTGTGAACATGGTCAGTTGAAACAGGTTATGATTATGTTTTCAGATATTACCAGCAAAGAAAAGATGTGACCAAAGCAGGCTTTTCTGTCCGACTGGTACCTGCTATACCAGGGTAATGATATGTTTGCAGTGATACATAAGAAATATTGTTGTTTTTTTTAATTATTAAAAAAAAAGAGGGGGGGGGGGGGGTCACCTTAGTTTAATTCTGATTTAAGAATGTGCTGTTCTATTTAACCAAATTTCTTTCGTCACATTTAATTATTCTTGTGAATCAAAGCAGCTGGCAACAAAATGAGTGATCTTATCAGTTTGATGCCCATATGGCAAAAAATTACCTTTTACATAGCAACACTTGATAATAAAAGAAGGCTTAAATATTTAGGACATGGAGCAATAAGAAAACAAATCTCATGAAAACCATTCTGCAAAGGAAAAATAGAATCAAAGAGAAAAAGAGGAAGACCATCAATCATATACGACAGCAACATCAAGGGTGTCAGCAACTTAACGGTGCAAGAAATACGTCAGAAAAGTGAAGATCGCAGCCTATGGAACACCTTAGTGTCCTCACGTGCGAAGGCAAACTTCGAAAACAGAGATGCCCACAGGTGACAGGTGACTTGATAACAAGACAGATACTGTGAAAGTCCTGACCTGAGTATAGTGGAACAGAACCCTAAGAGCTGGTATACTGATACAATAAGAGATGAGAGTAAACAGACACTTTCTACACTCCAACCTCCATCAACAGAACTCTAAAACCAAATTCTCTAGGTCTTTATCACTTAAGATGATAAACCACAGTGAGATAACATAAGCTTGTTAGTTTTATGATTTTCACCACCCAAACACAATTCTTGACCACAAAGTCTTTACCTCTATCTGCCTGACTAGATCTTTGAGTCCCTGGAGATCAGATCTGCCTGCCTTTGCTGCCACTAGTTTATCTTGGACACTAGCCAGATTCTCTACAAGATTGTCTTTCCTCTGGATAAACTCTGTGCTGAGTTGAGTCAGCTCTCCAAGGTGGGCTTCCTTTTGTCTGGCTGATGATCCAGCCAGGTCGCATAGGTTTTCAAGGGCTTGGAGTTCGGATCCAAAGTGGAGAGTTCTTTGTGTGGCTCTGTCTTTGATGACCATCTGAGCAGTGGACATAAGGTCATCCAAGGCATCAGCATTCTGGCTCCAGGGCTGCATGGACTTCCGCAATGCTTCAATCTCACGCATACACTCAGCAACTTCATCCTCTCTAATGTCTGGTGATGCCAGCCGTGCCTGATAAACAAATGTTGGGAACATCATTAGTTGTGTTTCCTTTCTTTATCTCACAAATCAATAATTGAAGGGGCTAGAATTAGAAAGGGCCTTACAGCCAATGGCACTGAGGCCTCTTCTAATTCTAACTCCCTCCATTTCAATCAGCATCATAGTATTCTTACAATAACTCTGACTAGAAAAAAAACTACATGATGCATTCACAGAAACAGATGTTACACATGCAGAATCAAACCTGGATAACAACTTTTACTGTTCACAGGCGGCACTGCAATTTACTGGCATCATGCATAAATAAAAGCAAGGGTCAACTTGCATCATTATAGGAAAGCTAAAGAACTTTCATTGTAATCATTATAGAAAAATATTTGGCATCACTTAGCTCTGTTCTATTTTCACTATGAGTTACCTCACTTACTGATTGATCTAAAGTGAGGTAACTAACAAATCAGTAACTTTACAAATAATTGTGAACATTAAATGAAAACACAGCACCTCTTCTTATCCCAGACGAACTATTTATCTGATGTGAACTAAAACCTATACGGTACTTTTATCCACAACTTTACCCACCTGAAGTGCTTTAATTTTGGTCTGAACATCTCTTTGAGCATCACTGTAATCCGACCATTTGTTACACAACTCTTCTCGGTTGCCAATCAAATCCTCCACATGTGTGTAACCCTGCATCAATTTGTCAAAGCGCTCGCTCAGAACTGCAGCTTCATCATCATTACACACAGCCACTAGTTCCTTGAATTCCTGCTGAAGGCCTTGAAACATTTGCTCTTGAGATTTGCATTCATTTTTCATGTCCTGATGAGAAGACAAAAATAAAAAACATTTAAATTCGCCTCTTTGGCTGTCTCCTTTAAAGTCAGGATTCTCTAACTGCAACACTGCATACCTCAGTGACCACCGTGCACATATTATACATAAATACATTGTCAGACCCCTCAGAGAGTACCTAAACAAAAACATCTTGATATTGCACGCAAATACGACAACTCTTTTGAGCCACAACTGAAGGCTTGAAATTGCATAATTCCTTCTGAGCAATAAACAAAAGCTTGAAACTGTATACTTTCATTACATCTCTGATTTACCAATAATAAATTCCATCAATTTCCATTCTCCCTTAATATCTTGTCAAAGTAAACTGTGATCATTTAAATAAATAGGACTGCTTGCACATGAAACTACAAGTAACACCCCTGTCTGCACGCCTAAGATACAGTATCACAGACATCATACCTTCAATTTAGCTTGAGTATTAGCCACCTCATCAGTGTAGATTTCGTTAGCAGAGTCAAGTTTGCGTTGCATCTTCTTGACCCATTTCTCAGTATCTTGGAGACGTGCATAGAAATCTTTACGATGCTGCAAGGCTGCGCCCAACACTTTCTGACGCTCGGCCACTGACGTATTGATGTCACTATAAAGTAAAAGCAAAGAGCACTGTTTCTGACACTGATCTGAACAAGCCAATATACGGGTGTTAACAAACACCAAACACAGATCAGATCTATTCTCACCATATTGTGAAGATAACTATACATGTGATATCATCTCTGATATGTCTAATTGTGTCCAATCTATAGTTTACCTCTGAGTTAATTTAAATGGTTTTGATTCAAAGTTTTACATTTCATAAACATTAAAAAAGAAGATAAACTGAAAAACAGCTGAATGAATTTAATAATATAGCATTCACCGCTAACAAATGCAGTGATATTAAATTTTTTGCTGTCAGGAAGATTTCTCAATACAAATATTTCAACATACATTAATTTAAAATGGAGGTTTGAATAGCCTATCTAAAGACAGCAGCCATATGTTTAGTGTCACAGATGTGCTTACTTCCAGTTGCTCTTGATAGAGTCTTGCTTGGACGTCAAAACTTTCACACCTTCTGGGCTTGCATGGTTTTGAACTTGTTCAAACTGTCGTGTGAGTGCATTCAGCTGTGGCTGATGGCTGCGAGCCTCTTCTTGCAAGGCCTGAAAGAGATCCGGAGGACAGGGGAAGTTAAATATTTTTCTTTCACACACACAAAAAAAAAAAACAAAGAAACGGCATACTTTCACCTTTTATATTGTGGCATGGAAGTAATTATAAAGAAAATAAAAACTACTTCAAAATGCATCGTGTTAAGTTAAGAATGGCGATGGAACACAAGTTATATTATATACTTTGAACATTTCACTTTCATACTTTTCACATATTTTGTAGATTATATAAATTGCTAGCTGAGGTTCCCAGCATTGCCTGAATAAACCTGCCTCTGTGCTGTCCTGATTTACTTTATCCACCAACATGAGAAATATCTCAAACATGCATGAAACATATCAACACGTTTTGGCCCAAGTCTGACTTCGGCAAAAATTGTTTTGACCTTTCACATTCTTTTTGAGATCAAGCCAAACATTGCCATACAAATAAAAAAAAACAACACATGCACCAATCTGTCCCAGCAAGAAACCGTGACACAAATGACAGCAATATTTAAATATTTCACTTTGAAAAAAGCTTTACGCCTTTTCCTCAGAATTATGAAAAATGACATAGGCAATTATGTTGAAGCAGCGATATAGCAAATGGTGTTTCCTTCTGGTATTCCAAATAAACTGATTTATTCTTGCAGTAAGAAAACATTTACCTTGGCCAATGCCAGCTCATGTTCAAGAACTTGAATATCAGAAGTGTTGACATTCGGCTCACTGGCCAGGCGTCCATGGATCTTATCCAGAGTTTCTTGGAAGTTCTCCAGCTCGTTTCCATAGGCTGACCAGGCACCAAACATCTTATCTACTTTGTGAGATCGATCCTCTGAGTTGGTCAGGATGCTGCCCCATCTCTTCTGAATGGCTTCCAGTTCTTGGTACATATTGGGCTGATCCATCAGATAACCAGCTTCGTTGCTCATTTGGTCAAAGATAGGTAAGTTCTCTTCACATTCTTGTAGGAAAGCCTGATCATGAAAATCAAGTAAAAATCAAACTTTTAAAATATGACCAAGGAATATAAAACACTGCAAATATTCGTGTATGTAGATATAGGGAAGAACATTTTTATTCAAAAAAACATATCATTACCAGAAAACAGCTTTTGGCTGTGAAAGAACACAAGGAAACCTTTTATGTAATCACCTACTCGACACTATCATTCCAGTAATATCCCATTACATGCAACTAACTTCATACTGCACAGAATGACTACAGACAGCAGCCCACCAAAGTTTCTAATCTCATTCATAAAAGTTTTAACACAATTTCACCAGTTACACTTTCTCATTTGATCTTTAATAAACAATAGTTGATGGTTTTTACCTGATGTAAATCATACAAATCCTTGGCTTCCTCAAGTGATGAACATTTGGGTAGTTCTGTAGCACAGTACTTTTCTGCCTTCAAAATCCAAGGCATAAGTTGTTCATGTAGAGTTTGATATTTCTGCCAGTGGGCAACATTACCAGATAAAGCAGTGCTACGATCCTTGGCTCGGGCACAAAGAGATTCCCACTGTCTGCGGACACTTGTGAGTTTAGATTTCAGGGCTGCTGTTTCACGAGACCTGAAATTCTGAGTGAGGCCTCGAGCATCTTTTTCTAAGTTTTCCAATGTGACATGGTTCTCGTATACCTGGCTTGAAATCCCCTGCAAGTAAAACCAATGTGACCACATGTATATTTCCATACATCAATCAACTAAACTAGTCAATATTTGTGAACAACAAAAGATTGTAACTAACAAACCTAATGGGATTAAACGTAAGAAGATTTTATTCACCAACATACTTTTACAACTGGCTAAATTCTTACTCATTTCCCATACAAAGGAATGCATATGAAATGTCCACGGCCCTCTTTGCTCTAATGTCAATACATAAAAAACAATGTTTCCTGAATATAATTCTTTGTCCATTCAAGCATTTTATAAAACTGTTCTTTTTCCTACTGACCAAAGAGAGTACAAATAACATTATTAGCCAGATCAAAGCATTTGCTTTTGTTGCACAACAGTTTGAAAGCATCACTATTATAATTCCCCCGAGATGTAATGGGCTTTTAGGTGAAATTTTAAAAACAATGTGAAAGGAAATATTGAAATAAAAATGTTCAAGAAGCCAATCAGGATGTATGAGGACAATGAAAACATACCTCTGCTTTCTGCAGTTGTGTTTCTGGAGAATCTTGTTTGCTGTCATAAATATCATTCAGCTTTGTCTCTTTTTCATTCAGCCAATCACAGAAGTTGTTGAGTCTCTTGTAGTACTCACTCCATTTAGCAATCGTAGCCTCTAGATCTGCCAACTTGGCATTCAGGCGATGTGAGATACTGTCCAGTTTTTTGTCAATATCGGTCATTTCTCCTTTGAGTGGACCCTGGCGCTCTCGACTAGCTCCGTCAGCCAGGAGTGTGTTGAGTTTTGTCATTTCTGTCAAGCTGCCTTTCAGTTTGTTCAATGTATTTTGCAGCTCCTGGTAGTGGCAGAGAGAAAAATGATGTACAAACAGCCCTAACACTAAGCAGTTTTTTGTTATTCCATTTTACATTCATAATCTGTAAAATCATACGTATGACAAAAATTTCTAGCTTTCACCTAATAAAAAATTTGCATTGTTTTCTTCCTTTAATAATGAACTGCACCATCTTCTGGCATCTTTGCCTTCTTTAACATCCATGGGTCAATCTTCCCAAATAAGATTATATCTGTTTCTATTCTCTATTTACCATTTCAGCGATCTGACATTTGAGATATATGATACATGTAACAGGAAACTCTCGTATGAAGGTGGTACAGATATATCCCGTTGTCATTGGTCAGGATCATCAAATTCCGTAAAAACCTCCGCACTCTAAAACATTCAACTATGTACGAAGAAAAGTTTCATTGTCTGAAACATCAAAATCCAATTATACAAACATTAGTAAAAAGGACACACTAAAAAAACTCATCCATTTCTATGATGTAATCATCAGTGTCATGTTCTCTTATTAGAGAGCTGTTTAAGTATAGTCTAGGTCTAAGTCATTTCTCTCCTGAGATGTTCCTCATGTATTCACTTGACCTCTCTGTCAGGATAGTGTCAATCCCTACCATATTCCACTTCACAGCTGTCCACTGCATAACACAGATAACTTTCTAAAAACAATTCCTCGTCAGATATCTGGGCCTGAAGTCTCACCTACCATTGCAGAAGCACACCTTTTTCACCAACTACAATTACTTTAAAACAGCTAATTTCTAGCCCATTTCTGTGCTGTACCAACTGAAGCACATAACCAGTCTTCTGGGAACCAACACTGTTTTGGCATACATAAGCAGTAATTGTATAAATTATGCTTGATAGACTATCACCCATTCTGCTATCTGTGTGGTCCTACTTTTCTTTATGTATGTCATTTTCTATCAGTACAATACATAATCAATGAGATAAGCTTTGCTTTGCTGCCACTTCAATCCCATGAGTAATTTCTCATTCTCTCTGTCTGCCTCTTCTTATCTCCCATCCCTTTTCCCTCCCTCTTATTTCTTTTCCTTTCCTTCCCTTTCTCTATCCCACTTTCATTCTCAGTACATGCCTTTCTTGCATGTACCCTCCTTCACCCCAACTTATGTTACCTCACAAGCAACTTCTTGGTTTTGTTCATTACTTCTTCCTTATTGTAATTAAGTAAAACTCAGAAGTGCATATAATTTAAAGTGAAGGGGGAAAAACAGTGTAAACATGATGATTGAAAACTCACCTTCTTGCTCTGAAAGTCTTTCTGTGCATTCTCCTGGTTCACAGTCTCAATTGGTTTCTCTAATTCACTCTCTGCTTTCTTGAGGTAAGTCAACAGTGTAGACTTTTCTCCCTCATAGCTTTCCCAGTCTTTCACTTGTTTCTGTTGTAGCACATAGGAACACGAGTTTACTGCCACTGTCAGGGTCAGTGTCTCAAAGTTTTATGTTATAAACAAGATTACAGATCTACAGATTTCCCATCACTAATATTAGCTAACTCCATAGTGTTATCTAAATCTCTTGTATATATCATGCACATACGCCAATCTTCACAACAGACTTTTTGTCTTAAAATTGATGTTCACTGTTAGGTACCCTGAAATTCTGGAATAAATTAAGACAATTATGCTTAAATAATAAAGTTCATTCAATCCAGTTTTAAATTCTTACATTTTCTTTCAAGAATTCCCTCCTCATGAAGATTTCATGAACTACCTGAAGACATAAATTTAGCTATCTGTGAACAAATGAATATTCTGCATTATTTCTCTGGGCTAAATTTAAGCGAAATCAAGTTTATCATTGCTAACCAACCTTGAGTTTTTCATGTTTGGCTTTAGCCAGTTCATTGGTGTCTTTCCATTTCCTGTCTAGTTCAGCCACTGATTGCTGGATGAAGGCTGGAGCATTTCTGTCTTTCTGCAGTCGTTTTCCTGCCTCAATCTCTGCCTGAATGCTGGCTTTCTCAGACTCCAGTTTGTTCAAGAGAGACTGGTGATAAGAAACAGATCACAAATGCAGTGAAGATATTTGAAACAGTGACCTGAAAACAATGACCATATATTATATTGAAATATCATAAACTGTTCTCTCTATTCATCTTGGATTCCACTTCAAAAATACAGATTATGTGGGACCTGTCATTCTTCAGTATCTCAACTTCCAAACTGATATTACTCTGTACGGACATTACTTGCGCTTTCAAGGTACAAACTTGCATTTTCTTCTTCAGAAGAGCCAGTTATAGTTCCTAAACAAGCAGGAATGTACACCCATGGTATTCATTATCAGCAAATAGATGAGTAGTCTTAAATTATTAAAAGTTGAGAGAGCAGAAGGAATGAAAAGATACAGTACCACAAAATAATAAATGAACAATGAAAATGTCACTTAGTTCACATTGTTGTTTTTTTTTTTTCAAATATTCCTTAATTTACTTCAGATCCTGTCATTCCACAGTTCTGCTTTATATGAGATATATAGCTACCATTCACAACACTGATTTCTGATTGAAATATCAAGAATGTACATCTAAGTATATGAGAAAACTGGCTCACAGTGATACTGTTGATTTACCTCATGTTCATGCAGGAAAGCCCTCGCGTCATCCAGGCTGTCTATACTGGGATGATCCAAGGAAAGTCTCTGAGCTTCATCCAACCAGCTGGTCTTCTTACCAACATTGTCTCTGTACTCATAGCCTTTAGACAAAATCCCAGATTTTTCTTTTGTGTCGTCCATATGTGGCTTGAGACCACGGAAGCGTTCCAAAAGTGCCCGCAGGCGTTCTCGCTCCTGTTTGGAGTCTGCATCTGGTGCATCTTTGATCAATTCGTCAAGGATTTGCTCTAACACTTTAGCATCATCCTGATACTTGTTCATATTTCGCATCTCCTTCTGTGAAATGAATTAATGGTGTACGATGTTAATATGATGCATTACAATCGTAACAAAATGCATTAGCTGAGGTAAGCAAGAACTGAACTGAAGAGAGAATATTATACAAAGGAATAGACTGTAAAAGACAGAATAGATCCAGTCAAGTGCAAAGTTATTTCATAAATATATCCTTAAAAAATGACTGTGTTTGTGGTAGTTCAGGAGAAAGAATGAAATTTTGTAATGGCTGAATTTTAAGTACACAATCTATAATCATAATACTGAACAGCACAAATGAATACCCAAACTATTCATAGAAAACTGTTAATATAAAATAAACTTATTCCTGCCTCTCTTAACACAATAATTTCTTGAAAACATTCTTCATTCTCTCTAATACCAAGTGATCTGTTCTAAATATTCAAACAAAAAAAATGGATTGCCAACATTTCTAAGAATCAACCCCAAAAGAAAGAAGAGAAAACTGGAACCATTCACCAACTGTTTAACTTTTTCGACGAGGAAAAAAAATGTTAATTAATCTGTATAAAGTAAACAAAACATAATGATAAAATAAAGGCTTATTCTTTTCTTAAAGATTCCTGTCAGCATGCCACCCCTGGCTTTGATGACAGTGATTATACTCAAATTTGGTCTGGCAGGAAAACACAACATCCCAAGATACAATGTTGGCATCCGAGTTACATTCAGAGTTACAACTGTATATTTCCATACCTAACACTAAAGCCTTTCAGTAAGAGAGATGTGCTGACAATTTACTGTCAACGGCTGGAGTTTATCTGATCATGCTTTGACATTTTAATACAATCAACAAGAATTAAACTATGCTGTGTGCATAATCAGCGTTTATAAAATGTGTGTATGGCATATGGAAGAAACAAACAAGCAGGAAGGTCTAATAAAAGACACTGTGAACTGCTGTAAATTCTCCTAAAATGAAAGAGGAAAACTGAATTTTATCAAACATGGGATTCAGGAATATGTTTGTGAGGTGCTGTTGTGCAGATTCAGAGAATTATTATGTTTCACAGCCATGTCATAATTTTGTTCAGTGAAACAAATCAAGGGAGGACAAAAAGGCACAATAATAATTATATATTTCTCATATTTCAAAAATGCAGAGACAAATATCAATTTGCATCCAGATTTAATGATCATGACTGTGTGTATATATACTAAGTGCAACTACCTGTACTGACTTGAAATTCCTCTCTTCTCAAATATTCCAGAAAAATAAATAATCATAATGTGACAGAGAACAAAATGTTGAGATTCTTCACCATGGCCAGATCTCTCTTCCTGCAGATACTGCTTGCTATGGGCCTTTCTAGCCAATTTAAACATACAGTGATGCTAAATTACAAGTCATGTGACTCACTACATGGCTCTTTTCATCATCATCATTGCCTTTCTCACCCTGGATCAGGGTATAGGCCACCAACAAACACTTTCCATCCCTCTCTATCATGGGCCAGTCTCTTTACATTATTCCAAGTCTTTCCGCTTTGTTGCACATCATTTTCTCTGGCTCTTCTCCACGTTCCGCGCGGCCTTCCTCTTGATCTCTTGCCCTGGGGATTCCAATCCAATACCTTCTTCGTGATGCTGTTTCCTGGCCTCCTGAGAGTGTGGCCGATCCATCTCCATCGCCTCCTACCAATTTCCTCTCTGACTGGGCTCTGTCTTGTTCTTTTCCATACAATTTCATTGCTGACCTTGTCTGTCCATCTGATCTTAAGTAGCTTCCTCAAACATCTGTTGATGAAAACTTGGATTCTCTTTATGCAGGCCTGGGATGCATTCCAAGTCTCACATCCATACAACAGGACTGACTTCACATTCGAGTTGAATATCCTCAGCTTTGTTTTTAGAGATATATCCTTGGTTCTCCAAATCTTGCTTAAGGACGTAAAAGCTGCCTGTGCCTTTCCAATTCGTGCTTTGACTTCTGCCTCTGTTCCTCCCTTATTGTCAATGATACTACCAAGATAGCAGAAGGACTCTACATCTTCCAGTGGTTGATCTCCTACTCTGACTTGTGCGCTTGGGGGTGCAACAATTTTTAGGACCTTCGACTTCGCAGGGTGTATCCTCAATCCAATACACATGGCTCTTTTACAAGTATATTTTGGTTTTACTTTCAAAATTGGAATGAGTGTTATATTTTTCTGGAAATCATGCACTTACATTTGATCACAACAGTTTAAAATAAGTGAAAATAATAGCACTTTGATTCTCAGAAAAATGGTCATTTTATTATTCAAAACTATTTGTACTATCCACTGGCTTTTAACAGAGTTGTTCAAACTCTCTGCATGCCATTATTCATTTAAATTGATCATTCAACTTAAAACCTGAAAGATAATTAAAAAATCATATGAAACAATTTTGTGCTTGAGGCTGTATGGATGGGTGCAGTAGGAGGAAACTTGGGAAATTGTTGGGAAAGCACTTAGTATTTGCATTTACTGCAGTAGAATCAGTGGTCCCCTTACAAGCAAGGAACATTTCTTTCAAAGTGATGAAATGTTTTTTGATTAAACATAAGACAGAAATAATAAAAAGCTATGACCGTATATAAGGACGACAAGGAAAGCAAATTGGGTTAAAAAGGTACATTTTACCTTCAACTGTCCCAGTCAGCAAAGAGCAGACACACAATGAATGAAGGAAACACACAACATTACATGTAAAAATGACAAGAAATTGTAAACAGTGAGAAGATCTAGAAAGCACTGAAGTAAATATCTATAGAGAAAAGATTGCAGATGCTGATGATAAACTGACTTAGGTTAATTATACATACTGGAGGAAGCAAAACAGATAGGATTAGTAACAGTATAACAAAATGTAAATCAATACCCATGGTACTCTATCAAATTCTGTTTCTGCGATAAAGTTAAAACTGGACTGTCACTAATCACACTGTTAATTAGCCTGAAGTCTCGCTGAAAGTCACCACAATTGTCACTATCAGAGTACGTATAAGCTTAGATCTAGAAATAAATGTACTGCAGGAAATTAACATTCAGTCTAATAGCAAAACCACAAAGTGGCTGCCAATGTCCAGGGTAACAAAAAAAAGCAAGATCCAAATAAAACAAGAAAGTTCAGCACAACAAAAGCACTACAAATGTTTGCTTAGATTCGATTAACTCATTCGGTGGTGGACAATTTTATTCCTGTATGATCTGATCACTTACAAAAAGACCAGGCAGCCAAGACTGCCATTGTTTTGCTAAACGCAGTCAGGCAAGTTGTGTGAACATTTCATGGCCATTAACCTGACCTTACATGCATTTAACCCTGGGAGTGATGAATGATTTTTAGTTAAATTTTCTGGGGATCGAGTCTTAAAATGTAGAACCCGTCACTAGTAGCACTTAACAGCAACTGATTGGGTGTTATACAGCCTGATCACCACTGATTGGGGCCAGCAGTCAGAACTTGGTGGTCACTCAGTAACTGACCAGAGGAATTCACCAATTCTGCGTACATCTAAAGTTAAATGAGTTTTAGGGAAAATAATGAATTTTCATGTCAGAGAAGCAATTTTTAGCAGACTTACAGCGATCAGAAATTGCCATTGGGTTGAAAGGCCTGATCACTGCCCCACAAATTAGTGACAGAAAAATACTATAGCATCAGTTGGCTTAGAAAGAAGTGGGCTTTATCAAAGGCCTTAACATGGTTATTTGTTAGTACTAACATGTAAAGGAACTGATACTGCTTCCAGACATAGTAAGAAAGCAAAACAGAGACAAATTCAAAACAATGATAAAGAAATGTCTACCATGAAACAGTTCAGCTAACCAAGACTTACCTGAAACTGAGCCAACATATCTTTGTAGTCTTCACTCGACAGATTTTCCTGACCCATCTCTTTGATCAATTTCTCCACATTGCTGACCCAGCCAGCAAAGTCTCCAAACCTACACAGAGAGAGAGAGATCAAAGTTTCTCCAGTTACATTCATATTATCATACACCAGGATATATCCACAGTAATCTCAGCAAAATTAATTCTGAAGAATGTGAATTGTAAAATGTAAAGATGAAACATTCATCTTCCGTTTGTTATTTCTTTCTTTCTTCTACCCCACTGGTGGTAAAATAGGTCTGTCCTTAGGCTAAAAACTTATAGTTACTTTTGGAGGAAATACTTGTAATTTCTTTGGAAATTTTTACAGAATGTTTTTTGTACTTCAAAATCAATTTGAAGGCAGAGAACATTACCTACTATCTCAATCACTTGATTTAGTGCTCATGTTAATCGTATGTGAAACAACATATCTCTTGAAGAAAATAACAGAAACTTTGAAGTGTAGTACTGTGGCCCAAATGATCTCCAGTTTATGAAAATAAATTTATCCTACAAAGTATGCAAAAGCAGTTATCATTTGCTTTCAACCACTTTATCTAGGCATCCAATGTTCCTCAACATAACAAAGTTTGTAACATTAAGATCTTCACTGATGTCTCAGTAGTGTGCAATGAGCAATTTTACTACATACTTCTGATGGTATTCCTTCCAACGTTCTGGAAGCTGTTTCAGTTCTCGGTGGGTATCATCAGCAATCTCTCGCAGCTTCTTCCACCTTTCCAGATGGTTCCTGTAACGCTGGTCCAGAGACTTCTCATCACGACTCAACTGTAGCAGTTGCTGTGCATAGTTCTTCATCTGCTCAAGCCATTGCTCACACTGAGACACCAAGTTGCCTTCCTCAAACATTTGCTGCAGGAGGATACACAGAACAAAACTTACAACAAACAGTACAAAGCCACTTTTTTCCTGCCAAATCCTAGCCTGTCTTTCATGACCTGCATGAAACATTTTGAATGTTTTACCGTATGCAGAATGTTTTAACTGTACATATCTCTGCTAGTCAGGTGGTATTATTTTATTTTATTTCATTTCCTTAAGTACAGCTCTCACAGCTGCTTGAATGGTATCCTATCAAATTTAGTTTCAATGACCCTGTTGTTGAATTGAAAATAAATAATTATTTCAATGAAACTGAAATCACTGTAAAGAAATATCTTTAAAGAAAAGATGCAGATGCTGATATACAAACTGATTTGGATTCACAGCAAAAATGATATGAGTATTAACAGTATGCTTACTCTGTGTCTAGCTAGAGCTTCTTTCACATTCTGATTGCGTTTAATCTGTTCCTGTGCTTGTTGCAAGGCAATTTCAGCCTTCTCCATGGCCTGTTCAAACTTGTCTTCTGGCAGGGCAAACTCCAACTTCAGCAGCTTCATTGGAGCATGGAAGTGGACATGCTGGAGGATACAGTCACAGAAATCAGTGGATTGTCTCATTCATAATCTAAAATATCACGTTACGAGCTAGTTGACAGTTTGATTATTCATTTCATGAAGAAATTTCACTGCAGGCTAAGCAGAAAGATAATTAAATTTTTCAGTATAAGGATGCATTAGACTCCAAATAAAAAAATTCAGAAACTAAACATACTGGGTTTTTTTTCTTTTCTTAATATCCTGCATAATAATTTATAACAACAAATTTAGGCAAATAATAAAATCTACCAATGATAGCACATGTATCAACATTTTACTTACATCCCAACGTTCCTTCAAATGCTCAAGAGTCTGAGTAAGTGGCCTGCGTTCTGCACCCTCCAGTTTTTGTAGTAGATCATTGGCCTTTGCTTCATAATCTGACATCATCCTCTTGTCCACTCGATCAAAGAACATCTGAGAAAGATGTGGATGGAGAGAAATAAGTTTCAACATGCAATGCAAAAATATCTCAAACAAGTCTTATAATATTAGTAAATTACACATACACGCGTAAATAAAAAAGCAGTGTTTCGTGAAATTCACTTTAAATTATCAATGTTCAGTCACAAAATTGCTTCCAGGCCACAATATATAGGAACTTGTGTGTTATGATATTAAAATGCACATCTTCAGTTCAGTCACTGGTGCCCAAGCAAATGGGAAGTACAAGACCCTCAAGCCACAATAAGGTCCAAGTCATATAAAAGAATGCAGTTCTACCTTGTGTTTGCGTATGAGACTTTCTGGATCATCTTCAGAGTCGTCCAGGATGTGCTGAGCTGTATCCAGCCACTCTTCCAGCTGCTGCTGTCGCTGTTGTAAGGCTCGCCACAACCGCAGCAGATTCTCAAGTTCACCCTCCCATTCTTTGGCACTCTTGACCACTTTCTGTTAATATGAAACAGTTTAGATTTGACGAAAAGTATAAAGCTCAGAAAGACTGAAGTGACAGACAAAGCCATACACTTGTCCTTGATATCCAGTCTCATGTAACATCTCATTCACCAAATGTAACGGAATTAAGATCATATCCACAGAAGATTTCTCCTGTACACTAACTAGATTCTGCTTATTGTCAAGACAAACAACAGTGGCCAATCCAGTTTTTTAACACACAAAGTTAATGTAAAATACATATGGTAAAAAATAAAATCATAACCAACCCTCAGAAGACCTTCATTGAATCTGAGCTCACTGAATTTTTTATTTCTAAAACTTCTTTCGTCTTGCACAAAGATCATTAAGGTCCTTTCTAAAGTAAACGAATCCCTGCTTTCAATCATAAACCAATTCTGGTTACTCAAACTGTACATGTCTACAATCAAAAACAATAAATTAATGAAAATTCAGAGAAAACATTTCCACTCAACCAGTCACTTCTAATCGTCAGTCCTCGGATTCCACCAGTGGCACCAAAACAAGATATATTTTTTCACTTGTGGATTTTCTTCAATTTTTCTACTGTACCTGAAAGCTTTCAACTTTACCTGAAATTTGTCATTTGCCGCATTCATCAAATCCTCTACTGGTGTGAAGTCAACATTCTTCAGTTTGGTTTTGGTACCACAGATTTTCTGGAAAACTTTGTTCTTGCTCTCTACTATGGATTTCTGGTAGGTTGTTTCTGTGAAAAAGGCCTGCAAAGACAAATGAAAATAATTCACAAACCATGGTAAGGACTAAATATTCTATTTACTTTTACTGTTATTTCTTCATCCCCCCCCCCCCCATAATGTCTTATGTGCCATTTGTGCACTTTAAAACATCGAAATCCTCTAATGATGAATTTTCTACAAGTTATGCCACTCTATAAGCTAGCAATCATCCTTTACCTACATTGAAAATGAAAAGTAGCCACTGCTCAAACAATTAACTTTAGCATCTAGGATTAGAACAGCAAATTGTAAATACCAACTTGCTAAACGGATCACATCATCAACAACAAATTCAAACAAATACAAGCCATCAATACCTTATGCCTCTCTAGCATAGCCTCTGTCTCCTCAGCTGTAGCTGGTCGCCTGTGAGACTCTAGAAGTTTCTCTCCCTCATCTAACCAACGCTCCAGGTCCAAAATGCCAGTTTCCAGGGACTCCACATTTGGCAGCACAGCCTTCAGGTACTTGATTCTTTCAGGGATTTCCTTTCTCAGCTTCACTATCACCTAAATCATAGAAGAGAGTTTAATGTCATTATCAGTGTTAAGCAAGTCTACCTCAGTCTTTTCCCTAAATCATTCCTCTTTCCTCCGCTGACCTCTCCCCATCCCACTACAATCTAGTAATGATTATACATACTATTCTTTTATATTTGTACATAAGAGGTGGGAACTAGGCATTAAAATAATAAAAATTACTGAGCTAAAGTTACAATTAACCATAACAGCCAAAATAGTATACGAATTACATAACATTGATTCAAAGCTTCAAAATACTTTGATTTGGGCCTCTCAGACTTACTTATGTTAGCAAAAGAAAAAAAATCCGACATTCCTGATCTTTCAATGGAATAAGCAGCTCTTATATATTGAACCTTTTACACTGCAAATACAGAATTTTTATGCAACATCAGGTCTTGAAAAGGACAGGACTCCCAAGGTCTTGTCTCTTTTTCAGGTCATGACCTATAGCAGGTTACAGCAACCTGGGGACATTCAAGTTTAACTTTCTCTGCTGAGTGTACCTGGCTCATTTAAATAGTCACTAACCCCCCTCCACCCCACATCCCACCCCCCTTTGAAGAAAATACACTTTTTAAAATTTCCTCTATCAATAAATTAAGGTTGAAACTGCTTGTTTACCTCTTTCTGAGTATTGAGTGTCTGCAACATTACATTCACGACCTCCTGAGAGCTGTCTTTCACCAGTGACTGGGCAGTTTTTGTAGTGATCTTGAAGCTATTTTCAACCTCCTGGACTTGGTTGTTGTATTTCTGCAAGCAAATACACAGTTTTGTCTTTGTAACTCAGACCATGCTCCAATGCTCTAACTACACTTCATGGACCAATTTAAAAAACAGTAACAGTAACTTGAAAAGAAATAGTGGCTTCCTGATATACAAGGCCGTTCTTTTAATTTCACTCCAAGCCACTAACAATACAGTAAACAATCTGAAAGAAGGTGTCTTGTCATTCTACACACCTCATCACACAAAGACATGACATGAGAAGTTGAAGCTGATAACTGTGAATCCACTCAAATGCTGACAAAAACCACAAATGAAGAACAGAAAAAAATTACGCATCCGATTTTAAGACTTCTGTACTTTCTTATCAGTTTTGATATTTATACATCGAGATATAAAAACTTGGCATTCAGAAGTTCAGCACCAATTCAACAATGTTTTTGCCACTTACATCTAACTCCAGCAGATAAGCCTTCAAGTCAGCATGAATACATTTAACCATCTGGTCAAGTATTGATGTTGAGTCTGACAACCAGCCCTCTAGTTGAGCAACACCAGTTTCATATTCCACTCTAGCCCTCCCTATGACTTCATTCTCACGGAATGACTGGAATCCCTCCACTAGTTCTGTGAAACGCCTGTTCAATAGTAGCAGTGTCTGTTTGATTTCCTCTGCAATGGGTTCTGTAGTGACATCAATCAGAAAGTTGGCAGATTCATTCAGGACTTTGTGTTTCTCTTCATATTGAGGCAAATCTTTGAAATATTCCTGTGGATACAAAAAAAAAAAAAAAAAAAAGAATAGCCTTGCGTCCACAATAAGATTATAAAAGTTATCAGGTTATGAAAACTATCAGTTCTATGGAAAAAAAAAACTTTCTTTTTTATTTGCTTTATATTGACTGTTTACAATATGAAAAGTCGATCACCAAACAGCATGTTAAATAACTGCACTTTATTCCATTATCAAGTCTGATTCTAGTATTTGATAACCAAACTGTGAGTTTTGCAGAGGATAAGAAGACATTATGTATAGAACATACCGGGCATCTCTCATCCTGGTATTTTTCTTTATTACCTTTTATTTGATGGGTAATTACAGAATGTGCACTGATAGATATACCCACTTGCAAATTTCAACAGTTTTCATTTGATGATTTTGTTTTTGTAAAGCCACAAATTAACCCCTTGACTGTGCTGTGGATGTATTCTGTATATCTTAAAATCAACAGTGAGAGTGCTCTGTTAATGTACACAATAAGTTCAACTAAAACCATGTAACCTGTAAGTTCATGCACTTCATAGGGAAAAACATGTAGCAGGGAAGGTTAAATTAAGCTCACTGAGAAATTTATACTACCACAAAAATGGAAATGGGCTGCCCATACAGAAAGAATGAAAGACAATATTTTGCACTGAATGGAGGCCTAGACAAGCAAAAAGAACTAGAGGACTCCCAGAGAAATGATGGAGAGATGATATTGTGCAGACAGGTGGTCAGGCATGGACAGAAAGATGAAACACAGAGAAGAGTGGAGACCATTGGCAGAGGGCTACATCTTGTAGTGGACAAACAAGGCCTAACAAGAACAAGAACAAGAACAAATTAAGCTGACTATCATTATCTGGTTTTACCTCTTTCTCTTCCAGGCTTCCTCTCATGCACTGCTCTCCATCTGTCACCCACACAGTGAGCACATCAACACATGCACTGTATCTTTTCCAGGTCATGATCACTTCTTCCAGCATAGAGCGCACGCTCTTGATTTCTACAGAAACTTTCTTCCAGCGACCACTGATCTCCTCCAGAAAATGATCAATCTGAGATGCCTCCATTTTATCTACAGAAAAAAATAACTCTAACTGAAAAACCAAACCTTACCAATGGATATAATAGGAAATAAAACCTTTCCAAGATCTTTGTGTCTGATCTTCAGTGAGTTTATTTCATCTGAACAAAGAATGCATAAAGATGTACCAATCGTGAATTCTAAAATTAATTTCATTTAAATTACTACTTACAACTTTTTCCTCTCTGATGAATTCGACAAATGAATATAAAGATTAATTTATGTGCGCATGAAGACAGCCTGGCACTCAGCTTTATGGGTCCTTCATAACACTCCAAGTCTATCTCATATCATTTCAATGCTAACAACCAGGTCTCTGTATTCTGAGCATAATTAAACCAGCTACAAATAGTTGTAAAAAATGTTTTGTTCATAGCATACCTGCTCCACCCATCTTGTATTTCTCTGCCACTTTTTTAGCCTCTGCAAATGTCTTGTCAAAACTTTCAAACATTCGCTGCCTGTCCACAAATTCCACGTAATCCTCTAAGATTTTCCCTACAGATTCTTCATACTCATATTTGACTGTCCACTCTTTCAATTTTGCCTCCGCCACCACCAAATATGCCAGCAGTTTGTATCTGAAGGAAAACAGAATAAATTTAATCATCAATCAAAGGCTATTTAAAATTCATGCACAGGAACATCCTACACCGAAATAATGAAAATAATATGAGTAGTGACTATAATGACCATTTACTTCCAGTTTTAAACAAGCCATTGAGACAAATAAAATAGAACAGAAAGACAGAAAACAAGAGAATTTTGTACATCCACATACTCTGAAATGATTAGAACATCTTCAAGGAAAATCTTAATTTACCTTATGCACAGCTTAAGTTCTCCATAAGCATCAGAAATTATGCTCTCAAGATCAAAATTCATATGGCAGCTTTGCATGATTGCCAATGCAAGCGACTACTTGGATATGAAATGCACACTAAAACATGTGGAAAATAACAGAATGAATTCAACAAAAAAAAGTGGACATACTCCAGTTATACAAGTTATTCAATATACAATAATTTAAATTCAACAGAAGCTTGCTCAAACTTGTGGGGCTACTACATGCTTGGTGTAAAATGGAATGGTACAAAACAAACTTTGACAGCAGAATCAGACACCTAACCATGACACGTATCCAACAAATGTTACCTACCTCATGTGTGTATAGTCTAGTCGGTTCTGTCTGACAGTTGAGTGTAGAGTGACAGATTCTAATCTCTTAGATAGATGATCAATCTGAGGCCCATGCAACATCATTCCCTCATATCTACCAGCCCTTTTGATTTGTGCAAAAAATTGTTTCCAATCATCCAAGTCTTTGAAGAACACCTGAAAATTTACAAATACACTCATTACATTCAGAGTCTGTCAAAACATTGATATTAATTTGTATGCTGTTCAATAATTACTACAAATAATCAGTTGGCACATTATCTTTATACACCTGTTCAGTGGGTGTAAAATCGCTCATATTTTTCTCTACAGTGACTGATAAAATGCTGTTCCTGAGAACGATGTTATGAACATCTGAATTTCAGTGTAATACCAAGGAAAGTTATTCCACAGTAGACTGAATTTGAATTTGTATCAGAAAACAGAATGATCATGCCAGAGCAGCCTACATTACAAAACATTTATACGTGCAAAATAATGCAGTTTTATCATTATCTAGATAAATCATTCACTCTAAAAAATGTCTTATTGTAAACCACAATTTCCATTATACACATCCGTATATTTGGTTTTCCTTCCATAGTTCACACTGACAAACAGTTGTATTGGAAACAAATGTATTGACAAAATAGCTTGTGCCTATGCTAGTTGGATGTTTATTTAGGAATAATTTAACTTCACGAAGGTTTTTTTTGTTTTTGGTTGTTTTTTTTTTTATAATTGAAGCTTACTGAAGTGTATTTTCATTTGTTTCTATGCCAAGAATTTTATTCATCCTATTTCACACAGGGTCTGATAGACCCCTGACACTCACTCTTTTCATCTGTTGTTGGTTCCTCTAAATAGGAAGCCAAACAGAGAAAATACTGAGTTGTGTTAACTGTTTAGGGATAGGCTATTAATGTAAAATACCACCCTCCCCTAACAAGGGCCCCTTCATTAAAATAACCCCCAACCATATGTAAAATAAGGTTAAGGACAAAACCACTAATAGAGTACATACCCTATGTTCCCTGGACAGTTCCGCATACAGGGCTGCCATGTCATCAGCATTGTCTGTTGTCTCCTCTTTCTTCCGCAATAATTTCTCTGCTTCGTACAGCCACAGACCCAGTTTTCCTAGCCTTCCAGGGAAGCTGGCGTCTAATTTCAACAGCCACTGACGCACCTAATGGGTGACAAAAACACAACCTTGTCAGATTGAAAGCCATTCCAACATAAAACATTCTGAAATATAAAAACTCAAAAAAAAAAACAACAACTGTTCTTGGATATCATAAATCCATGACTCAGACTTTAGAGTCCAGATTTCAGAACACCATGACCAACACTTAACTGTATTTACCTAGATCCATGATTGACAATTTTTCCCTTACTCTCACACGCAAACAACTGTTTGATAATTCACAATTAAAATCCAAATTCAAAACATGAATGATCAGACAACAGACATCCCATGTAACATATCCACTCCTATGCCTCTCATTGGCTTACATAATAAAAGCAAAAGAAATCTTATATTTTTAATTGGCATTAATTTTGTCTGTTTAAGACTTAAAGAGAGTTCACAATTTATGACTGAAATGAACACGTTTTTTTCATTCTTGCAATGATTATATTTCAGTGGCAGGAGCAGTCAACCAATGTATCAATTCCTACCCGTTCATCCGTCTCCTGCCAGCACAAGTCCAACTTTTCCCAGTCAGGTTGTGTGATCTTCAGTGCTCTACCTGACAGTACTCTCTCTCCAATCTTCAGGTACAAAGGTTCTCTTCTGTCTAGTTCAGTCTTGAATCCCAGGTAGTCCTGTAAACAGAGAACAACATGTGATGTCTCACCCACATCAGTTTATCAATATGCCCGACAAGTTAGCGTATTCACACTCAGTATTATGAATGCTGTATTGGCTGTAGTTTGGAGAGTGACTGAAAGTTTGGTGATGAAAACAAGGATTCAAAAAATAAAGAAATAAAGAACAAATATTGAAAATACAGGCAAGAAAATATTGTGCTGGTGAGGAAAGGAGAGGGAGTTGACAATAGAGAAGAAAAATGGTATGAATGAGTGAACACTGAACACAGGAAATTAGGACAGTGGCAAAGAAATGGTTGAACTGCAAGGAAACAATACAACAGAAAGAAAGAAAGAACTGACCAGGAACTCTGACTCCCTATCTGTGACAGGTTCTTCAGTGCCATCAAGGACTTCCTTAGCTTCTGTGTTAAGCCAGTTCATCAAACTGTTGTAAGCTTTCATCTCTTTCTCTGCTGTGTCAATGTTGGTACCTGGCACTCCCTGAATCAGGAAACAAATGAATACAATTTGAATCTGAAGTTGCTACACAAACCACATCAGATCAGTTTCCCGAGCATGGGGTTGGGGTTCCTGAAAGAAGGGACCATATCCCACTTCATATGCAAAGTTCAAAGTTTACTGAATTAGGTTTTTCAAGAAGTAGCAACTGGAGAATTAACTGAATGTGATCCTGTTACAAATCTCAACTAACAGGAGGTATGTTTGAAATCCACACTAGACAGCATTTCATGTCCTTGCTTTTTGTTATTCTATCTCCATTTTCTGAAAAACTGGAGTTCTTTCAGAACATAGAAGAGGTATAACAAATGCACACTTTGACACTTGTTTAAAATGCGTTGTGGCACTTATCAAGCTGTTTCAAGTTCCATTTATTTTAACTCCTTATCATAATTCTAAATCCACAAACGTTTAACATGGAATTTCTCAGTTGTGCAAAAAGGGGAGTTTGGACATACAAGAAGTAAGGTCAATACATATTCTGTGAATCAAGAGTAACTGCCCCAGTTCTTCCAGAGTGAAGAATGTACTTGTACAAGTAAGACAATGTTGAAATGTTGAAATATTTTTCCTATGTTTAAAACAACTACTGGACACTTACACTTGCTCCCCCAGCATCTGGGTAGGCTTTCAGAAATTGTGCCACGTAAGTCATGATGGATTTCTCATCTGGTTTTTCCACATCCACATCTGAAAAAGGACACAGTGAAAGGAGTTCAGCCTTTGCATTTTGTGAAGTGAAAGTATGTCCATAAACCAGACAATGAATGATGTTAATGACAACAAATGGAACAAATGTGTCATACTGACATCAACTTCTTCAACTGATAAAATATCACAAGATGAATTTAAAGTCGTAATTAAGAGACAAGATACCCATTTTCTTTTTCCTGTTTTTTCCTTTGCTGTCTTAAATTTCTCTTTTGTTTCAAAACAAAAAATGATGCCCAATTTCAGATTTCATTACTCTTAGGCATCAAAGTAAGAAAATTTATTAATTTTTAAATATAGCTGATACACTCATATAAAAAATTCAGCAAATGCAATTCACAGATTCTGTATGACCATGACAGGTGGTTACAGATTAAATTGAAACATTTACTGAAAATTGAAAATTTCCCAATTCTGCACAAATCTGGCATTTAACCCTTTCAGTGCTGCTGGCTCAATAAAATGTGATCGTAAATAGCATTTTTCTGCATATCATTTTTACATTACAAATAGGTATTCCTGTTTCAAGACATATCTACTGCATGAAAAGGTGGCACCTACAGGATCTACGCAATACAAAAAACTATTTAAAAAATCAGTTTTGCAGCACTGGCAATCAAAGGGATAATGTGATACTGATTTCGACACAGAAGTTAGCAATGTTGTGAAGTGGAACCCTTACCTTCAGGATCCAACAGCCTGGGAATACCCAACTGTTCAGCAGTGGAGAAAGCATGTTCTAGGTTAATCCTGGCCTGTTGTCTTCTGATCTGGTCCATGTCCACCAGGTCAGGTCGAATGTTGTGGATCATTGCATTAAAAGCCACACCATCCTTCCAACTCTTGCCAAAGTCTTTGATATGAAGGCCATATTTCCTACGTAGACGTAAAAACAATGACATTGTACTGAGACTGTCCGTTCCACAACTATGCCACCAGCTTTACAGTTTGTGCACATGCAAGCAAGTACATGAACATATATACTGACAAAATACCTAGTGCAACCTGAACCTCAAAACATTTATCAATAATCCAATAGTGACACCTGCTTCACTGCACCAAGAGCACTGCAAACATATGACTAACACAATATATATTTGAAGCCAATCATAAACTATTTTATAAGCCTGGTACAGAGATCTTCATTCCAACAACTGTAAACATATCTTCAACAAGTGTAAACATATCTCTAAAATCCCTCACCAGAGCCACGAAGCTCTGCAGAAAGCTAGTTTGAATAACAATGTGTTTAACAATATCTTCTTCCATACAATCTACTGTTTCCACAAATAAAAAGCACATTCAAAAACAGAACATTTTGTGAATATACTTTTAGTGACAAGAGAAATGATACTTCAAATAAACTAAACGAGAACCTACCACAACTTTCATAAAAATTGGATTTAGAAAGTTCTTGCGAAGCACATCAGATATGACACTAAACTGGACTCAGTCGTGAATTTGCTAAAACAAAAGCTGACCTAAAATTTAACAACCAAGAGTTTGTTGGTCGGAGGTGCTAACTTTCCTAGGATCCTCTGTAGTCTTCAAATACACTGTGTTTATTTAACAGATCAGCCACTCTGCCAGCTGACTAGAAAAGAGGTTGGGCTTCTCTGCTTTGCAAGAAATAGGGCAAATATCTCTTTCGCATATGCAGGAAAGACGGAAGTTAGATGAATGATGGGAATATTATCTTTCATATTATTTAACTGCTCACTGAAAGAATCCTTACTTTTAAGGCACAGCATCTTAAACATTCCCCAAAATGAAAAGCAAAATATATGTAAAATATGTATAAATTGGGGGGGGGGGGGGGGGGGGGAGCACATGAGAAGTCCTTACTACATAGGTTAATATAAAGATCAGAAGTAGTTCAAGGAAAATCAAATTTTCAAGAAAAGACAAGCAAGGAAAACTACTGTTCCGCTAAAAATTGATATTTTCAACATGCAGTATGAGATCTGTCCTTTTCTACTTTCAATCAAGTGCTGAGACAGCCCTGATTTTCAACTGTTTGGGGACAGTTTTGAACATCACTTACTTGGACAGTACACTTTCTGCCCAGTTTAGCAGACTCTCCTTCGGCAAAGCTGCCTTTTTCTTTGTTGTGCCATCGCCCTCAGTTTGCGGGACAGCATTGATGGTTTCCTCAATCTGTAGAAGTGACATTGGCGTGTGATAAGCTTTCCATACAACCTCATGCAATACATGTGAGCCCCACTTTACAACTGATCGATACGTTGTGCACTAGAGTTGAGTGTCTCTTTACCCAACCTTTCATGCCATGAAGCTCAAAATTTGAGTTTGCAAAGTTTCGCATTACACAATGTGCAGTGTATGTTTGTGTACAAACTTTTGCCAAAATCATGCATCTACATGGAATAATTACTATGAAATAAGAGCCTTCAGAGGGAAAATGAAAAGCATGAGCCGTGCAACATGAAAAGATCTAGCAATATGATTGCTCTGCAGGTCCATCAAATATCTTGAACAGCTGCCATAACACTAAAAATTACTTTGATATCACACTTTGGCTACAATATACCAAACATTCTGAGCACCGGCTTCAATAATTGGTACTGATTAAATCAAACTGCCGTGGCTTTACAGCATAAATAATATCTGAAGAAAATTCAGAGGGGAGTAATAAATAACTTTTTCCGATACCCATTCCTGCCTTACTGCCCTTTAATAGTGATGCATTTACACATTAGCATAAAGGTAGAGAATAATGATAAATGCACTAGGAACAATTACCTTATCGGTGATGCCTTTTTCAAGGCTATAATGGGCAGGTTCTCTCTATTATCATAAACTCTTGTCTGTCAAATTTCTGAAGTACTGAAAAATCTATTACTTTAAAACTCTGAACTCAATGTTTCTGAAATACTGCAAATCAAAGTTTTTCTGAAACACTGAAAGTTAGGAGTTTTGTGTGTTTCAATTCCGAAACAATGACAATTGAAGTTTGCTTACCTGGAAGTACAAAATGATTGTCCACACCAAACCCAGTACAATGGCAGGTTTCCCATCTGCAACACTGGTGGGATTGATATTGACCAATTTGATCTGTGGACACAAGAAAGTTACAGTTCATTTGGGCACTAGTAATAGTGATACACAACTAATGGTACAAGTCCAGAGCTGATGTTCTTGATGCAGTGGCAGCTGATGATTATGCTCTTCTTGAGCTTTCTCACTTTGCCCAAATACATCTTTTTGTTTCTGCTTTTGCTGTATTTTAAATTTCATTTATACTACTTATATTCTCTTTACCTGTCTTTATCTTTCAATGCTTAGCAGCAAGAATGTCAAATAAATCTACAAGATTATTTCAGATGCATTCAAATGCGGTGCTTACATTGTCATCTCTGATTTATGCCACAGACTGGACTTTTCACCTTATTATGTACTGAATTATAATTTAAGTCACAGCCTTCTATGCAAAGGAACAAACATCATGATGCAGTTCAAGGGTCCAGATAAGTACAACAGTTTACCACTAGCTGGACAGAATAAAGAAAGAATGTGTATGATGTTTACCTTCTTCTTTTCCAGGAAATTGAGAGCTGTGGAGATGTTGGCCAAATGGTGAGGTCTGCGTAATTTGGCACCTTTTTCCATGGGCTGAAACAACATAATAATAAAGTATATTGTGACAGCCGTTAAAATCTGCCTGAACACTGTGGAAAAATCTAAAACAAAATCTTATCCTGCTCATGATTTGAAGCAAAAAGAAGAAAAATGAAAACGAGAGACTCCACGGTGAGGATGCAGAAGACAAGGAGAAGAGGCATGGGCTCTTGATAAAGACTGAGGCAAAAAAATATGTTTTTTGTGGAAAAAATGGAAACTAACATTTGAGGACTCCACGGGAAAAACCAGCATAGTCACAATTTTCAAATTTTTTACCTGTCTCCCATGTAATACAACTGCATAGTCCTCTACTGTTGGAAAAACTCGTCCATTTGGAAAAACGAGCATAGTCGCATAGTCCGGTATTATCTGACATTTAAAATATCATACATTTTTTTAAAAAAGGAGAAAACTCCAAAATGTACAAGGGAAGAAAAGGCATAGTCCATATTTTGATTGTGTGACTATACTCGTTTTTCCGGTGGAGTCCTCATTTCCCAAAGACCATGGCAAGTCAATGTATGTGATAAGATGACAAAAGGGGAGAAGGTTAACAATAATTATGTGCGTTGGCCAGAGAATAGTTTATTTGTGCAGGTCAAGGGAGAATAAACACTGATCTATGACCCAGCCAGCAACCCCATGGACATCCGAAGTGTAGGATTGGGGTCAAGTTTGCACATAGGAATGACATTGTTCCTACCCAGACCTGCTGGTTACGACATCAATGCACCAACGTTGGTTTGATGCGGGGAAACCACCCCTACTGTAATCCTACCAATCCTGCAGAAATCTACATCGAATTGATGTAGGGTTGCTGGCTGGATGAGTAAGAGGTGTGACAGGTCTTTTGACCATCGTCAACTCATCGCTGCAGGATTTGGTATAGTTCTGCGGCTATATGGACACTACAATCTTGTTCTTTGGCAAGAGCTCCATCTGCACTTCAGGTATCACCATTATATAACTACAAGACAATGAAGGATCACTGAGCTGCATAGTCACTCCCACCATCTCCACCCCTCCACCCTGACAGAACCCCTCAGGATATCCAGTGTTACAGAGTAATACTGTGACACTGCCAATAAAAGAGGATTAGGGTTCTAGCAGACCATTCTTCTGTGGATTACGAGTATGAATAACCTGACGAGTCAGCAGGAAATCACCTATGGGCAAGAACCTTCATGGGGTCCCAGGACATTGTGCTTGGCAGAACCTTTAGTCATATCAGTATCTTAACTATGGAAAAGAATAATTTCTTTGGTACCCTGACAGCATAAAAGAACAGACTCTACATACTTAAGATCGTGATGTTTCACATTTTCAGTGCTAACTGGCCCATAAATACAGTGAAGTGTATCGACATTGTGCAGTTCTTTATTTATTTCTTATGCCAGGCTTTTGCAGCAACTTAAAACTTTTTCTTTTAGCCATATTTTGACTTTACTTCAAGCCTTGCTGTGACCACACAGATTTTCAGTGTTTTATTTTTATT
This sequence comes from Onchidella celtica, assembly GCA_963931925.1. NCBI lineage: Eukaryota > Metazoa > Mollusca > Gastropoda > Systellommatophora > Onchidiidae > Onchidella > Onchidella celtica. The sequence continues at coordinate 64,619,598 of OZ007569.1, forward strand.
CATATAATATTGGTGACTTGTATAGAGAACTATTCTCATGTATGTGTGTGTATGTGTGTGTGTGTGTTGAGGTGGGGGCATTCAAAATGTGCAGGCCAGTGGAGAAACAAGATAAACTTCTGGTAATAATAATCAATAATCATATCTCCTCAAGTCACAATGATTAGAACAAATTTCAGCTTTAGTTTGGCACTATCTTTTTTCCGTGAACAAATCCCCTCTCTCTCTCTTTCTCCTCCCCCCTCCCTCCCCCCCCCCCCACTATCTATTTCATTTGCCCCAAAACAAATCCAGTCAAGTGTTTTTATTTTTGTCTCCCTTGGCTCAAGCAGCTTTTTCTATACTTGGGGTCAACCTCTGCTCTGAATGATTATCCCAGTGAAAGCTGCCTCGGGCTTAATAGGCATTTATACAAGCTGAATGTGCTAAACACAGTGCCATTGAAACTTGCATGAATAACAGATAAGCTGCAAAGTGCCTTTCCTACGTTTACCCCTTAGCATTAAATTAGCCTTCTCCAGGGAATCCTATTTAAGATCCTCACGGGGAGATTTGTTTTTATACCGTTCCAAACACAATAATTAAATACTTTAAATTTGCTTTTCCCACGTAGGTAAATCCGTGGTGTGTCAAAGATTGCTTTCAGCCAACCCAGTGCTGCTTCGCGGTTCCTATATATAGATCTTTCCACAGAACAAAAAAATGGGCTGATTTATGGCTCAGCGTGTGTGCCGGAATTCTAGATCCAGGATATAAAACACACATAATTATGCCATTTTCCCTATGAATGTCAATACGCCAGTCTTGCTTTGATCTTTTTGTTATCTATGTGTAAAAGTTTATCAGAAAAGTTGACAGTACAATACAGTATAATGATGACAGGAGGCCAAAATTGTAGAGTGCCATTAAAAACAAAAAGAAGGAATAAATGAGAAGGACAAGATCGTCGTTTCAAAGAGACAATGGGTAGAGATAGAACGAAGGACTGAGGCGGGAAGACGGAACAAGATAGTTTAAGGATGTGAAAACACTGGGTTAGCATTGAGAGTCGCAGACTTTGATTAAGGCCCGGCGCGCACTATCCTGTTTCGCATGCTGCACGGCGTGCACACGGAGATTTCTGCTTGCTTGGCAAAGAGTTTACAGTGCTGCACACAAAGCCAAAGATTGCTTGCATTGAACGGGTGGTTAATTTTAACATAGTGCGCGCCGGGCCTAAGAACGGACTGATATACAGGAAGGGCCAGAGAGAAGGTAAGAGAAGGATTTAAAAAAAGACGGAAGGGCCCGCAGCGACAGAGGGACATTGAGCATAATTATGCAGTTAGAGACCGCATAATCACGAGCAAGAGCAACCAGGTAGGCGGTGACAGCCGGCGGGACAGACAGACATACGGACGAGCATGGCACGCCAACCACTATTCATTCCAGACGTTGGAATAATGATAGGAATGTCTGGGATTCATTGATTTTTTTCACTTCATCTTCATTCTAGCTGGGAATTCTGTTAAATCTGAAAACAACTGGAAGAAACCGTGAGAGACTGGACTTTACAGTACACGGAAATTCATCACTGAAGACACCTACACTTCACAGATTAAATAATCTATAACCTAATCAGGATTATGTGACACGAATTATCCAGTACGTGAGTTACTGACAGAAAGAGGACCAATACGGTGATATGAACGAAATATGTCACCCAGTTGTTTATACTGTCACCTTCGAGTTACTAAGCAAGTTATCACCACACCTACTGTGACAGTAGTCTGACATCGGCTAACAATGAAGCAGGTATATCTTAACAGCTTCAGGCACGTAAAATGGTCAATACCTTTAGCCCGAGTTTTATCGTTCTTGAACTTCATGAATAGGACAATGATCAACTGACACACGTACAAATCTTCCCCTTCTACTTTCTCCTCTGCAAAATTCTTTTTCGATTCTTCCTCTTCTCTTTTTTCTTTGCGTCAACTGCACCTTTTCCTTTTCTCTCCCTCTCCATTTAAGCTTTTTTTTCTCACCACTTCTTTGTTTCATGCCTCTCTATCCATTCCTTTGCTACTTTGTTGTTTTTTTCTCTCTCCCTCTCTTCATTCTCTTATTCTCGACCACAGACTGGAATGCACATTTCCCTACCGACAGCCACGATATGGCTTCTAACCTTTTCTTGCATCCAGTTGACAGGCTTCAAGTATTATCATACCTGTGTCAACAGCTTAGACATTTAACACGTTTTCCGCTCCTACAATCAATATTTGTGAATTAAACAACCCTCCCTCTCCTTCCTTTCGATAAAACCATTTCTTCTCTCACAGTAGGGGGGTCTACAGTAATGCAATATCAGTGATCGATGTGATAAAGGCGAGAGTTCGTCGCCGTCCTGACAGTTTATGGTCCGATCGTCAAGAGAAGCCACAGAAAGACAAGAATGTGCAGGGCTGGCCTGGCCAACTGCCAGATCTCTGAAGGTGCCAGGGCTATTGAGAGGGTCGCCAGGCGGTGTTTGTTCGCCATGTGACACATGTATTGTTTGCCAGGTTAACGAGAAGTGGAGATTTTGGACTTGCATGAATATGTCGGTGATTGGATAGTTATTATGTTGGTTGTTATTGTTACTGCTGCTCGATCTAGCTTGAAACTAAAAGTGGAGGGTGCATGGGGGTGTTGGCCGCTTTGTTGTGCGAGGGAAGCGGGGAGAATGAATTTGTCTAAAAGACAGGCTGGATATTATGTTGGTTGTTATTCATGCTAGTTTGAAAAAGGAAGTGGTGACTGCACTGTGGATTTGCTGTCGTTGTTGTTGCTCCTTCTAGCTTATGAAATGAAGTTGTGGCTGTATGGTGGTACTGGCCGCTTTACTACGCAAAGTGGGCGTGGTGGTGGCTACGGCCACAGAGCTGTGGTTGCTGCTGCTTGTTTTAATGTTCCCCAGGCTGTTATGTTACTTAAAATTCACAATTCTATTGTATCCTACAACTTCAGGATTGATAACTGATGCCGACACTGTCGCTGCTAAGAAAGAACACAGAAGAACAACCGAAGTTCCGAAACATCCAAGTGTTCAAGACATTGTCAGCTGTCAGTTGTTTTATGAACTGAGAAGGGTACCACTAAGACGTCAATGAGTTGGGTAGTCAGGAACTTAATCCTGAGCTGATCAGTAGCCAACATGACATGTCCTCTCTCGCGACGTTCTTTACCGCCCTTAAAAATAAATTTTAATATGTGAATAATAATCCTATCTCCCTTTGTAACCACATTTTTTTTCTTCACTTTTTAACTTTGTACAAACCTCAACCTTGACCCCACATCCCCACAGCTTTTGTGTTCTTCTTTTCTTTAAATTGTGCAACTAGCAGGAAGAAATATAAAATTTTCGTAACGTTAACATCACCGGTAGCCACTTCTATGTGTCTTTGTCATTATGTTCAGAACACGCACTAACATGGCTCACTTTGAGAGACTTCAAATGTTAATTATTAATTTTACGACAACATTTATTAAAAATGGCCAGCTAATACAAGTCAATTAAGTTTTTTCGGTGCATTTGGATATTAAACAGGCCAGTTGATATTAGGCAATTAACGTTCATTCTGCATTGGACCTTTAACATTTTCGTTTAATTACTATTTTTATATGTCGCTTCATATAAAGAGATTTTTAAAAAAGTTAATAATATCAGTCGCACTGCGTATGATCGATAGCCGGCGCGAGATAAATGTCACTTTAACACGAGGTCTGGAACATGGCATTGTGCTGCACTGAAAGGCGCTGGGGTACTGTATGGATTTCTGCACAGTTCAAACTGATGAAGTGGAAATCTGAATGCAACATTTCCCGTCACTAAAGTGATCCATGCATGAGACAAACATTCACTGCCTGCTCTGTCAGGCAAAGCTCAAAATACAGGTACATTATTCTCTTTGTTCCTCCGGTAATCAATGTGCTCAAAGCCATATTTGCAATTATAACCAAATTCCATATCCCCTCCTCGAACGCCATTTCTGATATTATGTCTATTAACATTATGCCAGTCATCTAACCTGCACCAAAACATTGCAGAATCGCCGCTACAATTTTGTTTTTACCTTTCTAATCGTTCTTCCCCTTCACCGTTTTTGGGTTTTTTTTCTCTGCCTCTCTAACACTCTGTTTTCTATTCACATCGTCTTTATTATGTCAGACATCAGAATTATGTGATTCTCCTACTGACTTCTGACTTTCCTCCTTTCTCTCTTCTCTTCCCCCTTTATTATTGATTGTCTCCCTTTCAAAACGTTTTTTTTTTTTTTTTTGAGGAAACAAAATGACGGAGGTCTAATTAAAAGTTCACGCACGCCTATGCCCACCACAGACTAATAAATTAAACAGACTGGATGATCCCATTGTGTGACGTCACAAAACAGCGAAAGGTCATGAACCATTCGCCACATTAGATTTACGGTTGCGACCGACGCTTCAGCACAGTTACAATGCAGCGGTCGTTAAAAGTCCAGACGGTCATAATTTATAACAATAAAAAAAAAAGGCAGCTGTAGACAATAAAATGAAAGGACAGGCAAGTTAATGCATTATCAATACATGTACAACCAATCTTGACAAATAAAAAGAAATTTCTAATGCAGATAGAACTAAAATCGGAATTTCCCGAGCGGCGGCCACGTTGGTTATGCGGCCGCATCTCATTAACTTCCGTAAAAAACGACACAGCCCGAAGCTTGTGTTTCCAGTCTGGTTATTTATTAGTCTGTGATGCCCACCAGTCCTTTGCCTGTTGTGTTATAAGTGACTGCTCTCCCTTACGGGCAGCCGACCGTATCGTCATTTTTTTGTTTCATCTTCACTGAGGCTCAAATAATTTTTAATTATTCACTATTCTTTTTTTTTTTAAACCTATGATAATGCTGTAGCTGTAGCATTAGATGCCGGTCGAAATGCATGATCTAACATAAAATGAGGCTGTCACACCACGTTATCGGCTAAATCATCAACCCGTTCCTGACAAATGATCGAAGGCAATAGTTTATGATGGCGATAGTCTCCAATGTGTTCGCTAGAGACTGTGTAGAACATTATATCCTCAGCAAATCATCTACTCAAATACTTTCAATTTCCACATCATTTCTCTATTATGAGGCCCGTGTTTGACTGTCTAAATTACTACCATCACAATCAGTCCTCTGGCCATCAGCTCATCTTGCTGTTTGCTTTACGCTCAAAATCATCAGTTTATTAAAACAGACGCTATCAGACAAAACATAATAAATGGTTTTAAAAGCAAAGGAAAAAGAAAATGGGAAGAGGTGGGGGAGGGGGGGGGAGAGAGAGAGACAGGGCGCAGAGATGGACAGACAGAAACAATAAGAGAGATGGAGAACAGAAACAGAATGATAGAGATATACACGGATACAGCCAGCCAGACAAACAGAGAGACAGACAGACAGATACCACGAGGGAGGAGGAGAACAGAAACAGAATAATAGAGACATGATAATTATGGTGATAGACAGATAGACAGACAGACAGATACAATGAGAGAGAGAGGGGGGAGAGAGACAGAGAGACAGAAAGAGAGGGAGAGAGAGAGAGAGAGATCACTTAATCTATCGGTGCTAAAACCTAGTCCTAGACACTGGTTTTATAGCAAAGGTAAAGCCAAATTGGCAGAAGCGGCAGTGTGGAGGTGAACTTCATGACCAGTAATGTGTAACTGATAGGTGTTTACGTTGTGGGTTACACGAGACCCAATCGTATCGATTTTCGCCATTGCAATGTGCCGTGAATTCCATTACTAAGTAATGCTGCCATATCAAAGGTCACTCCTTATCTATTTGTTATTCCCATTTATTTCAATTCAGCTTCCCTCCCCCTCCTTTCCACAGTTCTCTATTTCCAAATGTTTGTAGAAGTTCACAATGTCACCTATAGTTCAGTTTGTTTGTCAGCCTGACTCTCTAAAGGACTTGTGTGATCTGACTAGACACTTCACTTAATGTCCTTAGTCTCTGCCTCTTCCTCTCTCTCCTCGCTTCCTCCACCCTTCGTTCTTCCCCCGTTCTCTCATCTCTCTCTCTCCCTCCCTCCTCTCTCTCTCGCGTTCTCTTTCTCTCTCTCCCCTCCCTTCCTCTTCCCTTCTTCTCTCGTCCCCTCTCTCTCTCTCCCTCCCTCTCTCTCCTCCTCCCCCCCCCTCTCTCTCTCCCTCTCTCTCTGTTATTTGGTCTCCATCTCTCCTGCCCCAAACACAGCACGGTATCTTCTAAATTGCAACCGCCCCCGCTTACTGATGCTGGTGCAGACATTGACCTCGATAGGACAAATCATGATAAAATACAATACCGTACGGACCGTACAGACTTCATAATTCATGTCTCTCTTCCCGGACATCAAAGGCCACAATCAAACAACAATATAAAAGAGAGAGAGAAAAAAACACCAGACATGCACTATTGCGAGAAGGAAACTTTGCTATTGCTATACATTGTGACTTCAAATTCTACGAGATCGAAGTCTGAAAAAATGTGTTATTTCTACATGGTGCATTTACGATCTGCTGTCAGGGACAAAACGGTAATGCCTATTACATATTTCCTCTCTCTTTTCTTCTCTTCTCTACCCTGCTCCTCCCGTCCTCTTTTGTTTCATATCTGGCAAAGTGTCACGATCGGTTTAAAACTGATCCACCTGTCCACAGGTCCGGGCACGTAGCTCTTATTGGAGGGAAGACACCGCCCCTCGGAGACCTTACATAGACACAGACATGTAAACACACACACACACATACATAAGAGTACATACAGTCCTCACCTCTAGACGCACTGGGCAATACCTGTGGCTAAGGCAGCGGTGCTCACGTTTTTTATAACAGACATCTTTCTTCGGCCAGAATTTGAGTCTGAGTTTTGCTTTATGGCGTCGGCACGACAACGGCCAGTTTGCGCATCCCTCCTTCCTCTGTCTTTTTGACTTTTCTATAATTTATGTTTGGTATTCAGAGCTTCATCAATTTAAATTTCACAAACAGAATTAACTAGTCCTGTATATATTACACTGATAAAATTCTCAAAAACTGTAAAACCCATTGATCTTTACGACAGAATTCTGTAACCACCTATAGGCCTAATTCTGACAGAACGAACTCTAACTTTCTCTCTCTCTCTCTCTCTCTCTCTCTCTCTCTCTCTCTCTCTCTCTCTCTCTCTCTCCCTCTCTCTGTGTGTGTGTGTGTGTGTCTCTATCTCTCTCTCTCTCCCCTCCTCTCTCTCGCCCTCCTCTCTCTCTCTCTCTATCTCTCTCTCTCTATCTCTCCCCCCTCCTCTCTCTCTCTCTCTCCTGCTACTATTTCACTATTCCATTCACTTGTTGTGAAAGGCATAAAAAAAAAAAAAAAAAGAAACACGAATGCTGCCGTGATAATTCTCAATTCTTATCACCACTGTCAAGACATTTAACGTTTCATTTTAAATACTGACATGCAGTTTTACGATCCCCAATGAAATGCACCAAGACCTGACTTGTGGCGTCTTAGTTTGGAAGCGCCAGTAGAGACCAAATAATCTTCTTTAATGCTCTTGGCTTTAAAAAGTTCCCCGCTGTCGCTTAGCATTACTACTTGGGAGGAAGTGTAAACTACTCAAATCTCTGGTTTCTCGGTTCAACAAAACAAGTGAGAGAAACAGCCAATGAACTTCGAGACATACATTATGCAGTATTACTTATATGACTGTCTTTCCCACTCCAGTTCGGCTTATTTTGTCTAGTTTTAATCCCCTTTCACGACATTTCCCGCGAGTATCCTGGTTTATAAATCAACCAGTTTTATTTTGGGGTTTTAACGTGCCTTTCCAGCAAAATATATCATATCGGGGCCAGACATAGCTTCTGTCAATCCGCTGAAGAATAAGTGCTTAAAAAACCCAAGAAATTGGTGAAAAAGGATCCTACCTCCGAGCAGGATTCGAACCTAAAGTTCTCATACCCGGCCAAAGCGCTCTAACACTGGGTCACTTGCACCGGTTTTATAACAAAAAAGTTGTAGGACTGGACTATAATAAAAAGTAGTGCAGTGCCTTCATAACCAGGGGTGTTCAAAGCCTACCCTCTAAGAACCACTGATTTTGAAATTGACCCTTTCAGATTTGGCGATTCGGCATTACCTGTGTCCTCTCGCCCTTCGATCTCGCGCAACGCCACGACCACAGCACCTTTCCCCTTTCTCTGTATCGATAAACGGTTCCCTATTTATCTAACTTTCAATGGTCTACAATAACAAGCGCACAAACTCCAATGCACCCACGATAAAAGAACTGCCCTGGCCCGACTTTTACTTATGTAAGGAAATAATGCTTAAATCTGTGGACTTGGCTCGTATTTCCCTTTGTCGAATGTAGGGATTTGCCACATAGAAGACAGAAAAATTGAAAATGACTGACCGAGATTTGCCTATGATAGAATGGTGGCAGGATCAGAAATAACGGTGGGAATCGAAGGGTAGCAACAGCAATTACAGTAGTAGTTGTTGTAGTAGTAGTAGAAGTAGTAGTGGTGGTGGTAGTAGCAGTAGCTGCTGTACTAGTTGTTGGTGTTATTGCTGTAGTAACAGTGGTATTTATTATAACAGTAGTAAAGTAGTTATATTTATTAATACTCCTTTCACAAATTCCATAAACGGAACATGCCTTTAGGTTGCAAATTCGAGAAACTGTTTTTAAAAAAAAACGATGGTATCAGAGCTCGTGGCATTTGGAAACAAAGAAAACCCATTCATTATATTAAAAGCATTTAAAGTTTCGCGTAACACAGCATTGGCTTGTCCTTCTCTACTGGCAATGTCTTCATGAAAACTAGTAGGCAAATTAACAACATAAAAGAGTAGGGTGGGGATATTTTGTCCGCATCTACGTGACTTCTCCAACCTGCATTCAGTAATCGATACCACCACCACCTCCTTCCGCTTGCTTTACGTGATCAAGTGACAAAACCTGGACATAAGGCGGGAAAGGGCTGGAGTCGATGTGTCAACATTGTCACAAGGGTACCGTTATAACAAAGCTGGACTGGATGTTTGGTTGTCCGCATCAATTAACCAACCCTAGCATGGCTTAATACATGTACGTACATTCTGCAATCTTTCATACCTTTTTAATCTAAAAAAAAAGGGGGCGGGGGGGGGGGGGTTTAAAATGTCAAAATCATCCTTTGAAGTCTCCATCTGACCTAACATTCTGAACTATTCTGCCCATCGTCTTGCGTCTTCCTAGCACAACATGGCTGCTGTCGTGTCGACATACTTTCTCCAAAACTTAAACTGAAAACTCAACTCCACTTGTCAGAAAGTGTTCAATCACGATATGACAATGTGATAGCACAAACCACCTCTCTGCAAAACTAGAGTTGAGCTCCTTGGCACTGTTATACTTTATAAGAATGCACATAATTATGTGTACACTTACGGCTATACACATGCATGTAGTACGATTTCACGCGCGCACACGTCTACACACACACCCCTCTCCCACGTACGCACTTTTCTGGTCCGTACTAAATTAACCCTGTCGCCGTGGGGAGAGGACGTTTAATCCATTTGAGTGGTTACACGTTGCTGTAGTTTCTATTGTTTGTTGTTGCTCCACCGGGGCATGTTTCTGCTGCTACATTGCCATGTACGCTATAACACATACTCACAGAAGAACTGAATGGCTGATGAAGATAATTATTTATTTGGATCAAACACAACCGAAAACAAACAAAACAAAACAAAAAATCAACAATATTTTACGCAGCAAGAGCAAACAGTTTTACACAATGGCTAGACTGGCTTTTGTTAACCCTTTGACTACCGACGCTGTGAAAGCTAAATTTTTTCAAATCCAGTGTACACTGACATCCGCTAATTTCAGTCATAATTAATAGTAAATATGAATTTAAACGAGGATATTTGATCTGAACATAAGCTAGTAACGGAGAAACAAAACCTGGAATTGAGGAAGCAGTAAAGAATTGACAGCATTGCTGTTTCAGTATTGAAGGGGTTAATTCCGATTCAGTAATATAGCAAATTAAAATATTAATATGACAGGTAGTGACAAATAAAAAAAAAAAAAGAAACAGCTTCGAGCATTTTGCCCGACATAAACAAAATGACAACATCCAGTGCAGTTCAGATATCACATGAATAATTCAACTTTATAGCCTGCAGTGCAGCCATGGGACAAATTTGCTCCACAAGACGATCAAGATCAAGTGTCAGTGAGTGTCACGAGTGGAGTGAGCGATAGTTAATAATTACAGGGGGAAAGGGGGAGAGTAAAATTAACGCACGTAGACAAGTAGGGAAAGCGTGCATGTGAGTGGGGGGTCTGAATGAGGCGAAAGCGCTGTATTACTATCACTGCACAGAGATAGTCCAAAGAGAACGGACGCTAGTAAGAGCCCAGCGGGCGAACATAAGGGGAGCAGTCGGAAGACGGATGAGAGTGTTTTTTCCAGTGATGACTGGTGTCGGGGACGGGCCAACGAGCCGCCTCGGTGAGCACAGGGGATAGGCCAGCATAGGGCCGGAGGCCACACATAGGCCAAGAGTGAGGCTGTCGGTGCAGGACAGTAGAGGCACATAAAGTCGTGGCAGTCAGGCCACGGACAGGGACGTAGATATGAGCGTGAATGTGATAATGTACTATTGCCATGTTGATGGGCTATTGAAATGATAATGTACTATTGCCATGTTGATGGGCTATTGAAATGATAATGTGCTATTGCCCTGCTGAGGTGCTAGTGGAATGCTAAGGTGTATGACAATAGGAAAGTGATATTGAGAGACTGCGGTGCCAGTGAATTATTAATGTGCTATTAAGACCCTGAGGGGAGAGGCTGAGGCCGAAGTGCCTTTAGGAAGTAACTACCGGGTTGTGGATCCGAGGAAGAGTGCATGTGAGAATAAGGCCGTTGTACGGCAGTTAATTTCAATAATATAATGTATGTAATTGCGCTATTATCTGTATAATTATGTTTAATAAATGTGTGAGTCTGATGGGTTGTTCTGTTAAGTGTTAAACTTGTTCGTTCGTGATTGTTGTCCTGTCATAACTTATTACATCTCCCAGTCTGGGATTTGTGACACTGGGGGCTCGTCCGTTGTGACTCGGCCATTTTCGTAATATTTAGTTGTAGTTAGTTAGTAGGTATTTTTCAGGGGCAATTGTTACTTTAGTTTTTGTCCACGTAGTACTTATCTTGTGGTAGGAATTTGTGCTGTCTTTGTTCGTGGGATGAATGGAAATTTCATGATGGTATGATTTATGTGTATTTATGAATATGTATTAATGCATGTATTACTATGAATATGTATTAATGTGTACTTAAATTTCTGCAGAGAGTGTGTGTGCCAGCCTGATAAGTCAAGCAGCCAGAGCTCCGATTAAGGGGAGGAGTTAAACTCAAAAATTCAAAGTTAAGTGAAACTAAAATTTTGTGCCCTGGATTGTGGGCTGTTCCTTTAATCTGTCTTTTTCTCTGTTTTTGCTGTTTTCGTTTGCTGTGTTGAACCTAGTTTATCCTTTTAAAAAGGTGTGATAAACTTGGAACTTCGTTCATCACGGTGAACATTCTGTAGGGCTTTGTTAGTGGTTAGTTGTAGCGTCGATATCTTCTCTGTTCTGCAGGAAGACGTATTCTCTTGTCCCTCTTTCTACGTATCTGTAGATATGTTCTTTTTTTTCAGACTCTGTTCTTGTTCGTACCTTGTAGTGTAATCGGCGTAGTTAGATTGCATTTTTTTTCCATTATATTTTCTTTTTTAGGTCTTTGTCCTAGTCTGGTTCGTTGTCCTTGATGTCCGTGTGGTCCTTCTTCTGAATTTCTTCATTCTTGTCTTTTCTATCCTCTTTTTGTTATTTAATAGTGCAATACATTTTATGAACGTAGAATTAGCTAGAGATAGTATGTTATAAAATGTTTTGTAGGTAATCTTCTGAATTGCATTTGAAAATAGCGGTTGTTATTATAGTAACATAATTGGTCGTGTCGTTAGTGATCATACCGACAGGTTAGCCTTTTTCATAGTATATACCATAACCATAAATCTGTGAAATGGCGGAACTCCAACAATTAATGAAGTCAGGTAAGGAACTTGGCCTTGAGGGAGAGGAGCTGCGCGGCTGGATTAAAGAGCAGCAGGCAGAATTGCGCGATGAGCGTGCTAAGGATAGAGAGCGAGAAAAAGACGCTCAAGAGCGGCAACAGGAGGCTAAGGCTCAGGAGAGGGAGTTAAAGTTAAAGGAGATAGAGGCGCAAGTAAAGATTGCGGAATTAGAAAGCAAAAAGAATACGCCAACGGAAACAGTTGAGCGGCAGGTACACAATAAAGGTGGCGTTAGGATTAAGCTCCCTACGTTCGACGACCGGAAGGACGACATAGACGCCTTCCTTTACAGGTTCGAACTGAACGCACAATTGCAATGGGGGGAAAATAAGGAATTATGGTCCACGTACCTGGCGTCTCTATTGCAGGGGCGAGCGTTAACCTACTTTAAAGAGCTACAGCGCGAAGACGTGCAAGATTACGATAAGCTGAAGGCTTTGCTGCTTCGCCGATTTGCGCGTACCGAGGAATATTTCCGGGAGCAGTTTAGGCGAGCACGTGCGGATACCAGGGAGGACTTTGCTGCCTTCGTCGCGAGATTGACGGAATATTTCGCGAACTGGGTAGACTTGGCGCATGTTGGCGCGGATTTTACTAAATTAAAAGACCTAATGATCCGTGACCAGCTGTACGCGTCGTGCCATAAAGATCTGGTGGCTTTCCTGAAAGAAAACGAACCCGCGACGGTACAGGAGGCGTCTAAGTTGGCGGAAGCATACCGTACGGCACATCCGTCCAAACCAGTGGCGAGGGCGTACGTCCAAGATGCTGGGTACGTCGCCGTTGTCGAGGGGTCGCCGACAGGACATAAAGACAGGTCGCGTCAGCGTGGTGCCTATAGTGGGCAAGCCCAGGGGCAGCGTAGGGGCTATCATCAATCACCTGCATATGGATCCGGTAAGTTTGACCGAGCAGGAGGGCTAGGTCGCGGTAATGGCCGAGGGCGATTTGTGACCTTTGCCGATGACCGACGGCATAGGGACTTTAGTTCCGGTCGCGATGGGTCACGGGGACCCAGGCCTAGTGCAGCACAGGGAGCGGAGTGTTGGACTTGCGGACGCGTGGGTCACTTTTCACGCGAGTGTAGGGCCGCGAAGTGTTGGAACTGCGGAAGAGCAGATCACATCAGCGTGAATTGCCCTGCAGGTAGGATAGCGGCGAACGTGGACAGTAGCTCCAGTCCATGTTCCCCTAATAAATTTCATCATGCGGCTGCGTGTGTTACATCGGACAACGGAGGCGGACAGTATTCTAAGTGTCCCAGTTGTGAGAAGTTATTATCTTCCGGTGTTTTACCTTGTGGGAGAAAGATCCCCGTTATAAATTCATGTCATACGGCAGGTGGTCTTAGGGTTTATCCGGGGTTTGTTGGGGACGAACCGGTCTCGGTTTTACGAGATACAGGATCTACCGTTGTGGGGGTGCATAGGGACTGCATTCGGGATTCGCAGCTTACGGGTGAGACTGTCCCATGCATTCAATTTTCGGGGGCCATTGAGAAATTACCCATGGCAAAGATAGTGATAGATACGCCTTTCCTTAGCGGGGAAGTCGAAGCAGTCGTTGGTTGTTTTCCAGGCGCCCAGCTCATCATTGGTAATGTATCTCGGGTAGGTTCCCCTTCCGAGGAGAATGTGCTGGCATGGTCACAATCAAAAGGTATTGACTTTTGTGCCGCAGTCGAGACACGTCGACAGGTAGGTGATAAAAGTAAGATTAGACCTTTGGCAACGCCAGCGGTCAACCTGGATATCACGCCAGAGCGCTTGGCGACATTGCAAAAGGAGGACCCATCATTGAGTCCATGTTTTGAGGAGGCGCGAACGGAGAAAACGAGGAAATATAAGAACGGGTCGTCTTCCTTTGTTATTCAGGCGGGCATTCTGTTCCGTAAGTATGTAACGGTGGCATTTTAAAGCAGGTCGTTGTGCCAGCGTTGCTGATCGCAACAGTATTGCATTTGGCACATGATGTCCCATTAGCGGGTCATATGGGGATAGCTAGAACCAAAGAAAGGGTTCTTAAAAAATTTTTACTGGCCATCGATCCACAGAGATGTACAAGTGTATTGTAAAACATGCAGTGCGTGCCAAAAGACGACGCATAAGGGTCGTACACCCCAGGCTCCTCTTCAAAAGATCCCCACGGTCTCGGAACCGTTTAAAAAGGTTTCGATAGACCTTGTTGGCCCCATTCACCCAGCGACCGATAGGGGGAATCGATTTTTCTTAACGGTCATATGTAATGCTACGAGATGGCCAGAGGCGGTTCCTCTGCGGACCATAACGTCTGAGGCAGTCGCGGAAGCGTTGTTTGCAATTTTCGCTAGGGTAGGAATACCAGAACAAATTTTGTCTGATAGGGGCGCGCAATTTACTTCGGAGATGATGAAGGAATTGTTTCGCTTATTCAGCATACAACCCATCACTACCACCCCTTATCATCCGCAGGCTAATGGCATGTGCGAGAGATTGAACTCGACGTTAAAGTCGATGCTGCGTAAGGTAGCTGCTGATCGCCCTAAAGATTGGGATAGATATATCCTTGCAGTATTATTCGCGTACAGAGAGGTACGGCAGGAGTCAACGGGATTCTCGCCGTTTGAAATGATGTATGGTCGTAGTCCTAGGGGCCCCACTGATGTTCTTCGGGACATGATGACGTCGCCATCATCGGGAGACGATGAGCAGATTTCGGTGTTTCAGTACCTTGTTGATTTAAGAGAAAGATTATCTTCAGCGCGCACTATAGCAGAAGAAGCTTCTAGTATCGCTTCGAAAAGAGCAAAAGACTATAAAGATAGAGGTTCCAAATTGAGAATTTTTAAGCCAGGAGACAAGGTCCTATTGTTGTTACCTACGGACCATAATAAGTTATTGATGACATGGAAAGGTCTTTATGTTATTGAGCGAGTTGTTTCAAAGGTAGATTACGCTATCCACATTGATGGAACGAGTAAGGTTTTCCATGTTAATATGCTACAGAGATTTTATGAGAGACCACAGTATCTGTGTGCACAGACAAAACCAGAGGAGACTGTCTTCTCTACTGCTTGTACGGGGGTCGTAGACCAGTTGGACTGTGACGTAAGCGACACCGAGGCGCAGGAAGAGTTACAAATTCAATTGCCGGAGTTAACTCCGACACAAGGTTACAGGGACGTAAAAATTAACCCTGACCTTACGAGTTCAAGGAGTAGGGAACTTAAGACCCTGTTAGCGTCATTCCCGGATGTTATTACGGATTTGCCGGGTCGCACTACCGTGATCCAGCACCAAATAAAGTTGACTTCGGATAAGCCAGTATTTCTTAGACCTTATCCGCTGCCTTTTTCTTCGAGAGATAGTTATAAAGGAAGTTGAGTCAATGTTGAAGTTAGATGTGATAGAACCATCAACATCGCCGTATTCATCACCCATCGTCCTCGTCAAAAAACTTGATGGATCGGTGCGGTTCTGTATTGATTTTCGAAGATTGAACACTATTACGGTAGGCGATAGGGAGCCTATTCCGTTTCAGGAGGAATTAATAGCTTCATTGGCCGGGTCCACGTGGTTTTCCAAGATAGATTTAACGAAAGGTTATTGGGAAATCCCTCTTACTGAGGAGTCTAAACAATACACGGCGTTCCAAACGCCCATTGGATTATTCCAATTTAAGGTCATGCCATTTGGGTTGGTAAACGCGCCAGCGACGTTTGCACGATTAATGAGACTAGTGTTGAAGGACATACCTAATGTCGTGTCATTCTTTGACGATATAGCATGTCATACGTCGACATGGTCTGATCATATTCAGACACTAACAGTAATTTTTAAACGATTACGTCATTTTGGGTTAACTGCTAAACCCGCAAAGATGGATTTGGCATGTCCAGAGATAGTATTCTCAGGACATATCGTGGGTAGAGGTGTTCAGAGACCTGAAGTAACAAAAATTGACAAATTAGTAGGGTTGCAAATCCCAAAAACAAAGAAACAAGTCAGAAGCTTAGTGGGAATTTTAAATTATTACAGAAAGTTCATTCCAAATTTTTCCTCCTTGTCATCTTCTCTTACTGACCTTACTAAGAAGGGACAACCCGATAAGGTCCAGTGGACGTCTGAATGTCAGACAGCATTTGATAATTTGGTGACAGCATTATCATCGTCACCCATTCTGATATTACCCGATTTTCGATCTAATTTTATCCTCAGAACGGATGCGTCGGACTCTGGTGTCGGCGCTTGTCTTCTACAGGAGAAGAACGAATGTCTCCATCCAGTATGTTATGTCAGTAGGAAGTTATTGCAGAGAGAAAGAAAATATTCTGTGATAGAGCGTGAGTGTCTTGCCATTGTGTGGTCCGTCCAGAAATTAGGACGTTATCTCATGGGACGAGAATTTTGTATCCAGACAGGCCACAAGCCACTAACGTTTTTGTCGAAGAATCGTTCGTCCAGCCCACGCTTGTCTAGATGGGCATTGGCTTTGCAGCCGTATACCTTCGTTATTCAACCAATTCCAGGAACCAGCAATCATATCGCCGACTACCTTAGTCGAGCCTAGGGGAAGAGTTCAGGAGCTTATACATCGGAGGACAGGAACATTGACAGGATCTGTCTGAATGAATCGTCGACTTTAAAATATTGACATTATAAATATGATATGAAGAATGGTTGATAGGTTGATTGGTTTTTGATTCTGTATTAGGTATTGTGTTTAGTTAGCTATTGATGATGTGATACATATATATGCATAGTGCAGGGCATATTGATCCCCATATTTTCCCCTGATTCCGGTATTTTATGTGCTAGGGGCATTGGTAGGTCATTTTTATGTAAGTATTGCTCACGCTCACTCGTTGATAGTCATCTTGATGCGATTTGAAATTAATTGCATTAATTTTTTTGGGGTGGGGGATGATGTCACGAGTGGAGTGAGCGATAGTTAATAATTACGGGGGGAAAGGAGGAGAGTAAAATTAACGCACGTAGACAAGTAGGGAAAGCGTGCATGTGAGTGGGGGGTCTGAATGAGGCGAAAGCGCTGTATTACTATCACTGCACAGAGATAGTCCAAAGAGAACGGACGCTAGTAAGAGCCCAGCGGGCGAACATAAGGGGAGCAGTCGGAAGACGGATGAGAGTGTTTTTTCCAGTGATGACTGGTGTCGGGGACGGGCCAAAGAGCCGCCTCGGTGAGCACAGGGGATAGGCCAGCATAGGGCCGGAGGCCACACATAGGCCAAGAGTGAGGCTGTCGGTGCAGGACAGTAGAGGCACATAAAGTCGTGGCAGTCAGGCCACGGACAGGGACGTAGATATGAGCGTGAATGTGATAATGTACTATTGCCATGTTGATGGGCTATTGAAATGATAATGTACTATTGCCATGTTGATGGGCTATTGAAATGATAATGTGCTATTGCCCTGCTGAGGTGCTAGTGGAATGCTAAGGTGTATGACAATAGGAAGGTGATATTGAGAGACTGCGGTGCCAGTGAATTATTAATGTGCTATTAAGACCCTGAGGGGAGAGGCTGAGGCCGAAGTGCCTTTAGGAAGTAACTACCGGGTTGTGGATCCGAGGAAGAGTGCATGTGAGAATAAGGCCGTTGTACGGCAGTTAATTTCAATAATATAATGTATGTAATTGCGCTATTATCTGTATAATCATGTTTAATAAATGTGTGAGTCTGATGGGTTGTTCTGTTAAGTGTTAAACTTGTTCGTTCGTGATTGTTGTCCTGTCATAACTTATTACATCTCCCAGTCTGGGATTTGTGACAGTGAGCACCCACAACAGTACTGAGCAACACTGAAATGTTACATAATGCTCTGTTACAGCCAATCGCTCCATGTGCTGATATATTGCCCAAAATAGTGATGAAAAAGACAGTGTTGTGGGCCAATCTTCATTCCTTCAGAAAAAAAAAAAGTCAAAATTGCCTACATCATGGGTTTAAGAATCTTTTTTTTTTTTTTTCACACCCAAACAGGTTCTCCCAAATCTTTTTTTTTTTCTTTTTTAAATGCATGGATTCAGTGATCAGTGTATTTATTAATTTATTACAAATGTTAGTGAGTCTTAAATGTTAGTTATTACTGACCTACTTTGACTGATATTGCCGTGTGACGTAACACGAATGTAAACATCAATCTAGGTCAAATTCATTTTGCAGTACAATTTTACAGAGTGAACTGTGCTCTATCATTCTGTGTGGGTTATAATTTAGGGCGAGTAATAGTTTCCTTTGGTCATCGCGAGATGGAAACAGCACACAGTATTACCCAGAGCTCAACACAGCATGTATTTTGGACCTCCTTCAAAAACGTGTTTTTAGACCATATGGGCTTTTTGTGCCACAGGTCATAATACCTCAGGATCCACCAGGTCCAATTTGTTGTACCATTAATCATGATCGAGTGTTCGAATCCCATTCCTTGTGACATTTTCACCTCTGGGTTGCATTAGGTAGCATTTGGACGTTTTTGCCTCTTGCCCCATGAATTCTACAGTTAGTTTAATCCAATACCTATCAGGCGCTATCCAAACTCAAATTTTGCGTGCCGGGCGCGCGCATTCGTGCATGAACGCCAGTTCTATTTGTATGTCTGGATTATGAGACAGGGACAGGAGGGGGGGGGGGGAATGTTGTGCAAGGATCCCATTCTGTTGGCCACGAATTTATCTCTTTTGTGGACATGCAATGGTTGTGTTCACTGTCATGAGGGTTCGGGAGAGTAAATTTAGAACTAGGAAAGTGATGGGGTGGGGAAGTGGGGGGAGGGGGGGGGGGCTTGCCAAATCGCGAGACGATAAATATGAATGAGAGGATGTGGAAACAAAGATAGAAATAGAGTGAGAGAAGGACACAAGCCAGGAAAAAAAGGACATGCGTGTCAGATAAAGAGAATGCATAAACTGGGGTTGCGGGAGCGAGAAAGAGGATCTATAGAATGAGGGTTTGGAAGAGAAAGGGGGTGGGGTGAGAGTGGAGAAGGAGATGAGGGACGGAAAAGGCAAGAGAGGTATGACGAGACAGAAGAGAAATGAGGAGATGGGAGAGAAAGATGGGAGGCCAGCGAGTAATTTCATCAACATAAGCCTGATCAGACACGCAAGGCAACTATTATACAGTACTCCTATTTCTACTGAATGTATGAGTGAGCACTCACTGAAATACTAATACACATGGGAAAACACCTTATTAAGCAGAGGGTACTTATCATGGTGGTATCAAAGTTCGCACGCAAAACCTGTATATGTGTGGGGTGGAGCAAGGGATGTGGGAAAGACTAGTGTAAAACAGCGGGTACAGTATCAGTAGTCCTTGCCTTTGGTGTACTGCGAAGGGTAGGGAAAAGGAAGAGGAAGAGAGAGACAGACAGAGAGAGAGACACGGGAGGGAGGAAGAGAGGGGACAGAGAGAGGGGGGAGGGGAGGGGAGGGAGAGAGAGAGAGAAGGGGGGGGTGGAGAGAGAAAGAGAGATTGAGACCAAAAAAAAGTGTAGAGACAGTGGAAGTGAAAATATATTCATTTCGTACCACCAGGTACATGTGCGTGTAGATAAGACCTGTCAGTTCATAAACAAAAAGTAATGGGAAATCGTGACTGAAATAGCCAGAATTCAGAACGTGACAAACCCTGTGAAAATTTGCAACCTATCCACAGGCCAACGTAACTATTGTCTAGACTCTTTGCCTTGAACAACTCCAGATTTGGGTATTTTGTTGTTGTTATTGTTGTTGTCGTCCTCGTCACTGTTGTTGTTGCTGTTGCTGCTGCTAGTGTTAACGTTGTTGATAACGATGATGATTTTTCATTTTGAAATGTACTATTAATTATTATATTTTAACGCCGAAAATATTGAGTCGGTGCTAGTCACATAAGCTGGCATGGAAGTAACATGGAAATGGTCTCATCACCTGGCCGCTGGAACCATTACGGAAATGACAACTCCGGACCTCCAATGATGTCAGTATACTACCGGTAACTGCTGACAAATGCCAATTATAAATGCTCCCTATTAACATGGTCAGAGACGTTTACACCGTTGGTAATATTCAACTTGAAAGGTGTCATAATAAATCCCTGGTTAGGTGGATGGATCGATGGATCGATGGATGGACGAACGTTGGAATGGATGAGTGAACCAGGTAATGGACATGAGGATGAATCCGATCGGTAGATGGTCGGGTGGCTATTAAGTTGGATGGGCGGCGGAATGGACGCCGGACAAGGTGGGCGGATGAGATATCGATTTGCAGAAAAGATGTTTGTACGTGCAGTAAAAATTTTGCCCCAATTATTCAGAAATTCCCGCAGCCCATATCATAATTATCGTCTTATCAGACATGGCTCTGCTATATCGCGCTGTGGGCCAGTGAAACTGACGATGGAATTTAACAGAACGTTTAAGGGGTGGATATGATGATATCAATTGCACACACAAGGTATTATATTCCCTGTTCCAATTCAGAAATGGACAAATAAAATACATCAAATTTTCCGTTTCTAGTAGTGGTAGATAGCATTCAGTGATGCAGACAGGTTTGACATGACATGCTGGCCGATGAACTGATGTACACACACACATATACACAAAGACAGACAGTTCAATACGGCAAACAATCGAACAGACAGACATGCAAACAGAAGCTTATTGAGGGTTTGTTTTTCATCCATCCAACCGTTCAAACAATGCTTACTGGAAATATTGATACCGCTTCGGTTAGGGCCATGACATGCCCTTTGATGAACGTATTTGATACAGTAACAGGCAGCTCTGCAATTTTTTGTTACGCAATAAAATTGTGGATTTCTGGATTTTAAAGCACACTATGTTTGAATGTAGAGTGCCACAAGATAGGTTTCAGTCGTGTTTTTGTCACACGTTTATAGTGCTGAATACTGTATGATTATTTTACATGATACTTCTGTAGTTGACCTTTGTCACTGACCACCAAATCTATCGTCCAAAATGTAAGTTTACATGATAAAAAGTTCCTTGTTTAAGCCCGGTCATAAAATATAATATATATATATTTATCAGCCACTTTAACCAGTCTCTTATTTAAGCCAGGCTGTCCAGCATATAAATTGAACCTGCATGACCGTTCCACTATCGGCATGTGGCATAGTTTCGCAGACACCAGTAACGTCGCGGTCAGTGTGATCGCTAAACTGGATATTGGCACTGTGTACACTTCCAACTATTGGATTATAATCGAACGTCTCTCACTGTGAGCGACGTGTGAAACAGAAATTGTAGACGTATAGCAAACATTGTAGGTGTGTTGAGTTAAGCATTTGAATTGAATATCTGATCGAATGTCGATCATGTTTTGTTGTTGTTGTTTTTTTCATCTATATCTGCACTGATTTATTCCACATCACTGGGTTGTTCAATATGTCGACTGGTCGTAATCCCGAGAATACAGATATTTCACTCATTATTGTATTTAAAACAAACAAGATGGCTTTATTTAAAAAATAGAATTCAATATTCTATGCAGAAGGGGGGGTGGGAGGTCCATGGACAGAACTCCTATCATTCCTGGAAGCAGGAGAGACGGGGCAAAGTGACACGAGGAAACCAAACAGAAGAAACAAGAGAGATTAGTCTCCGCCGCGTCTTTGCCGTGTGGCGTGGGTCTGATGGACCCAAGCGCAATTTTAAAAAAATTGTAGTTATTGTATTTCTGGGAATTCTTTTTATTGCAATTCCAGATATTCCTCAACGACGTCAGTGCCTATCTTCCCACAGTTTAAAAAGTTTAACACCAACGAACGTGCATTTTTACTATTCCTACCCGTATGTCTTGAGGTCTCACGGACACCAGACTTTTAAAGAGGATTTTATAGTAGAATTCTATCGTCATTACCCTTGGTCGTACGTCCCAGGATCTCAAATACAACACATTCCTAAAGAGGATTTTACTACATGCCCAAAGACGGAAGACAGCTATCTCCAACAAAACACTGACTGTCTGACAGATGGTGTGATCCTTTATTGAATAAGAACTCCACTATCAGTTGCTTTTTTTTTTTTAATCACCTAATTGATAAAATGTGTTGCCAGAAAAGATAAGGCTGCACTTTGTTTGCATTCTCGCCACACAAAGAGACCGCATCGAATGGATCATCTCACACCCCTGCTTAAAACAAATACAGTGACGCATGCACTAACACATGCACTTACACAGGGCAGAATCCGCAGGAAATGAAAACAAAAAACAAACACTAAATACCGTTGTCCCAGAATGCATGCAGTTTTGCCATTAAGGTGGGCGGTAGTAGCAATTAATGCAATAGTTTTGTTTCTGCTCTTTAATCTTTACGGTGTTGATTTTTTCTTGGAAGACAATTATATATGGCCTTTAGCGTCTTTACAGACGGTCTTAGCAGCTAGAATATTCACTTTCACTTTGACTGACAGCTTCTCTCGTGGCTTATTCTACCAATGTTTGACCCGAGAGTGCGATGGCAGTGATTGCAGGTCAGTCTTTTGGGTTCACTTTGGCGAGTGTTTTCATTCCGCCTCTGTCGTTTTGTCAGGTATGTTTCTTTTGCCTTGAAGTCTATTGCGAGCGTGCCACTGCGCAATTTTTGTCTCCATCTGCTTCGATCATTTGCAAGGTTCTCCCATTCATTGGGGTCGATGTTGAATGCTTTCATCGTGACCTTGCAAGTGTCTTTGAATCGCAGATGTGGCCTACCTCTGGGTCGGTTGCCAGTAGCAAGTTCCCCGTAGAGAATTTGTCTGGGGATGCGATCATTTTCCATACGGTGGAGATGTCCAAGCCACCGCAGTCTTTTTTTGCCTAGGAGAGCCTGAGTTGATGGAATGTTGGCTCGGCTCAGAACTTCGATATTTGAGATCCTGTCTTGCCACTTGATCTTGAGAATTTTGCGTAGGCAGCGCAGGTGGAAGGAGTTGAGGGATCTTTCATGTTTGGAGTAGGTGGTCCATGTCTCTGAGCCATACAGCAGGGTGCTTAGGACGCAAGTTTGGTACACGAGTACCTTTGTTTTGATGGTCAGCTTGCTATTGTTCCACACCCTTTTTGAGAGTTTGCCAAAAGCTGTGGCCGCCTTTCCTATTCTGGCATTTATTTCAGTTGTTATGTCTGTGCTACCACTGATGGTTGAGCCTAGGTAGCAGAATTTTCCCACTTGCTCCAGAGGAGAGCCATTCAGCATGATTGGGTTGGGGTTTCTCAAGCCTTGTGTCAAAACTACAGTTTTTGAGACACTGATCTTTAGCATGAATTTGTCACAGGCTTTGGCAAGGCTATTGATGAGAGCCTGGAGCGTGGTTTCATCGTGGGCCACGATTGCAGCATCATCTGCGAAGAGGAGCTCTTGTAACATAATATGCTCTGTACGAGATTTTGCTTTTAGTCTGGCAACATTAAAAATGGAGCCGTCCACTCTGGTGTTAATAAGTACTCCACCTGAACATTGACCAAAGGCATTCTTGAGTAGGGCTGCAAAATATATACCAAATAAGGTAGGAGCAAGAACACATCCCTGCTTCACACCGCTGTTTACAGCAAATGAATTGGATGTGCAGCCCTCAAAGTTGACACATGCCCTCATGTCAGTGTGGAAGGATGCAATAAGTTTTAGCAATGTTGGTGGACAGCCTATGGATTTAAGGACTGCATACAGGCCAGATCGGTTTACGATGTCAAAAGCCTTTGTTAGGTCCACAAAGCATGTTATAAGCGGCCTGTTTTGTTCTTTACATTTTTCTTGGATTTGCCGAAGTGCAAATATCATGTCAATAGTTGATCGTTTGCTTCGAAAGCCACATTGTGTTTCTGGTAAGACTTTTTCCGCCAGTTGTTGAAGGCGGCAGAGGATGACGCGAGCAAAAGCCTTTCCAGTAATGCTGAGGAGGGATATGCCTCGATAGTTGTTGCAGTCGCCTTTGTCTCCTTTGTTCTTGTAAAGTGTGACAATTTTGGCGTCTCTCATATCATGTGGTATCACGCCTTCTTTCCAACACTGCAGTAACAGATTATACAAGTGTGGTAATAGTGGGCCTTTTAGGTCTTTTAATACCTCTGCAGGAATGTTGTCACTTCCTGTGGCTTTTCCAGCAGACAGGTGGTCGATTGCATTGGAAAGCTCGACTAAGGAAGGTTCAGCGTCAAGTTCGGCCATTATTGGCAGTTTTTGGAGGTGTTCCTCAAAATCTGGTGGAATATTTTTCTCAGTTGAATACAACAGAGAGTAATGCTCTACCCACCTATTCAGTTGTTCATTTTTATCTGTGATGGGTTCACCATTTACAGACTTAAGTGGGGCGCTTTTGGTGATGATTGGCCCAAGAGCTACTTTCATCTGACTAAAGGCGGTTTTCATATCTCCCTTTTCATTTGCCTCTTGTATGCTGTTACACAAGTCTGTCCAGTATTTGTTGGCGCAACGTCTTACCTCCAGCTGAAGTTTAGCTTTTGCATTTTTCAAACAAGTTTTTGTACTCTGATTGCAATTTTTGTTATACTCATTGAAAGCAGATTTCTTTTGCTCAATGAGAGGTAGGAGAATTTCGCTGTTCTGGGCTACCCAGTCGTTGTTTGAAACTTTATGCTGTCCAAAAGACTTGATGGCACAGTCATGAATTTTTGAACTGAGAGTGTTCCATGTTTCATCTACCGAGTCACATTGGGTGACATTATCCATGCTTTCAGCAAATAACTTTTCAAATGACTTTCTATTTGATTCATCTCTGATTGCTGTTACATTGATCTTAGGGATTGAAGGGGCTTTTGATCTGTATATTTTCTTGGCCGAAATTTTGATTTTGCTGACTACCAGTGCATGGTCGGTGTCACAGTCAGCACTGTGGAGGGAACGAGTTATTTTTATACAGCCCAAACTCTTCCTCCTTGAGAGAATAAGATCTAATTGATGCCAATGGCCAGACCTGGGATGGCGCCATGATGTTCTTTGGCATCTCTTAAGGTCAAAGTACGTGTTTGTAACACATAATGAGTTTACGGAGCATAGCTCCAGAAGGCGCTGCCCGTTTTCGTTGATGTTGCCAATGCCGAAGTGCCCAATGCACTTTGGCCATGCGGAGTGATCTGCTCCCACTCGAGCGTTAAAGTCACCCAGAATTAGCAGGCCTTCGGTGAGAGGGATGTTGTGGAGAGTCCTCTGCAATGCCTCGTAGAAAATGTCTTTGGTTTCGTCAGAGGAGGTAAGTGTTGGGGCATAGACACAGATAATGTTGGTAAAACCAGACCGGGTGTTCAGTCTGAGTGTCATGATGCGTTCTGACACTCCAATTGGAGTTGCGATCGAATTGATAAGGGAGTTTTTTACGGCGAAGCCCACGCCGTGGATTCTCGGCTGTTCGCTGCTAAGGCCCTGCCAGAAGAAGGTGTAGTTTTCTTCTTTGACTGACCCGGAGTCGGGAAGTCGAGTTTCTTGAAGGGCAGCGATGTCGATGTTTAGTAGCTGAAGTTCTCGATCAATAATTTGGGATTTCCTGATGGAGTCAATAGCAGTGAGATCTTGCTGTTGCAAGCCTGGGCGCATTGTTCTGACGTTCCAGGTACCAAGTTTTAGTATTTTTCTGTTTTTGCCAGGTGCACACTTTACGTCAGCTTTTTGACTTTTGGTCTAGCTCCAACCACCTTATGAAGCAGGCTGACGTGGCGGAACAACACCCAACTGCCTGGGGGCTGCCCAGGTTACGGCGGGCGGTAGTTGATCAATGCAGCTGAAAAGCCGCTCCCACCGACAGAGGGGACCCCTGGCGCTCATCCGTACGCCAAATGGATTGAGCTTATCACCGGTAACTGCCACCTCCCGTGTTGTGCCCATCCGTAACGGATGGCTGGAGTGTCCTCTCCAAATCGGAAATGGGTGGGCTTATAGAGGAGAGACAGACGCTTGCCAAGCCCGAGCAAACGCCTCCTCGTTTTGCTGCCTTGCCTGGGCTATTTTTAAGAGATGGTGCTTTGCCCAGAGGCACCACCCCTCTCTCTGCCATTCTAGTTAAACCCAAGGGAGAGACCAGGTCAATACATTTGGAACTAGTCCGGCTGCAGGAGATGCTGGAAGCCAATTTGATGCAGTTCTCCCTGACAACCACCTTCGGGTCTCCACTCCTGATTTTCTGTCTGGGTTTGCTCCCATAGCCTTTGCTATCATAGCAACACACATTCAGGGTTACCTTCCCCTAGTCTTCCTCTCTCCCGAGATGACCCACAAGACAGTGGGGGTGACAGTAGCAGGCTGTATTGTGTACTGTCATACAATAGCAGAAAACTCTGGCCTGACATCATGGAAGACAATTATTTCGTGGAATAATGCCCATTTCGGAAATATATATTAACCAAAAAACGAAAAAAAAGTGCTGAGCACGGTATCAAAAGTTCGATTTTGACTCATATAAAATAATGTTTTTACCCTTTGTCATTACAAACAAAATGGACGGCCCAGAACTAGGAAAGAATGAGATTCAAAAATCCAATCAACACTGGAATGAAACACGGAAAGGGCAAAGCAGACAGGGCATTATACTCTGGTCACCTTACCAGTCTGTCTGTCTGTCTGAACTGCAAAAACATTCTCCATGCAAGTCGAAAAGAATCAATCTCTCTCTCTCTCTCTCTCTCTCTCTCTCTCTCTCTCTCTCTCTCTCTCTCTCTCTCTCTCTCTCTATCTTTCTCTCTCTATCTCTCTCCCTCTCTCTCTCTCTCTAAAAAAAAAAACCACTATACAGAGAGAATAATTTACATAGCGTGCACGGATGTCTATGCTTCAGGAAAAGCTGAAAGCAAAATCCCAGTGCCTGTGTGTGCCTTAACGCGCAAATAAAAAAAAAAAGTGAATTCAATAGTGAAAAGTATTCCATATCGAAGTTCAAATATAACATAGCTTGCAAACTCATTATGAGAAAACTCTGTGTTAAAACTTCTGCAGATTTCCATACAGCAGTGACTGTGTTTGCCCTATTCCCCCCCCCCCCCCCCATGCCGGTCTATATAAAAATGCATGTCTTTGATCTCTGATCTGCCATTCTGAACTTGAATTACCTCCTTTGTTCCCAAATCTCCACTCTCCTCTATTATTCTCACTGCTCAATCAAATTAATACGATATATTATTACTTCAGATTAAACCAATGTTTTTATTCCCACCACATGGTCACATGAAAAGACGATTCAAAGACAGAAAAACAGAGAGAGAAAATGAACGCAACGGAGAAACTCAAGTTCATTCTCTACCCCAAGTTCACCCTGTCAGTGGCGGACCTACATTTTTGGGGCCCTGAAGTTTGAACTGCTATGAGGCCTTTTTCCAACCAGCAACAACAAGGCAACATCCAAAATTCACTCATTAAAAACAGTTTCTTCAGGCGGCCTCAGGGATTAGGGGCCCTGAAGCTTAAGCTTCATTAGTTTCAAGGTAGATCCGCCCCTGCACCCTGTGCCATGAACCTCACAACAATCCAAAAGCTTTCTCTCGATCGGAATGACATCGCAAATTCTTCTGAAACGTTCAAGCCACACACGATCTCCTGTCAGCCTATGAAAAAGGAAATTGCCCCTTTGACCGCAGACTAAAACGGCATCTTTCGAATTCAATACCATCTATTCTGGCACGCTCATTATTATCAAAGACAGTAATAATTCTGATACCCCAAATCCCAATGTCCTAGCTCAAAGCCATCACTGCTACAGGCACAATCGGGTGGATTTGTGATTGAGAAAATACTATCTTGAAGAACACAAAACGCGACAATCAAGTTAACCTTACTTTCACACCGTCACACTTCAGCAGAGCTGGTTGGCGCAGATTGGAATAGAACTGCTGTAAATACCTACAGCGCTGTCTCATTCATCAAAACAATATTATTTTCTGTAAAAAACTCGGCCTTACACTTGGAACGCAATTCCTTTGTTTTTGGATCATTAACATTGTAGTGAATAATTATGACTGTGCAGTTTGTGTGGGCTAAGGAATTTAATTGGCAAGCCTTCATAGCAAAACCTTAGTTCTTGTTTGTTCTTTCTCGATTTTCTGAGAAACTGAAGATCTTTTAGTATGTAGAAGAGTCATAACAAATGCACACTTTGACTCTTGTTTAAAATGCGTTGTGGCACTTACCAAGCTGTTTCACCGTTCCGATTTATTCTAAATCCTTATCATAAGCAGCAAAAGTTAACTTCGAATTTCTCATTAAATGTGGAACGCGGAGTTGGAACCAACAAGATCTATGGTCGAAATATTTGTCCATAGTTTAAACAGAAGATTTTGTTGAACATATCTCACTCCTCGACATGAAGAACTCTTTCAACTCTCCCCCCCCCCCTCCCCCCGCTCCTACCCCTTTCCCCCAAAACTGGCTGAAAGCTTCATAGTATACTTTAGACCTAACAAGTAAATTCATGAATTACGTAATTCGGGCCATGCTACGACGTCATAATCAGGCACTGAAGGAAATGGGATAAAACAGCGGGAGGGAATCACTCGGACTGAACGAGATTCAATGTTTCACAGATCACTGGCGCTATTGATCTCTTGGGCTGGTTTGGCCAGGGACAGATCCACTAACAATCTAATCATTTCCTTCCTTTCCCTACTCGCCACAGTTCAGCGAATCAAAGGGATCTTTGCCTGCTGCTGGACCGAAAACACAGCACAGTTAGCAACTGCAGCCTGCAGTTCAAGAGTTCCCGTCCCCGTGGTATTAATTTTTTCCACTGGCGGGACGGCTCAATGATGTTATTCATTGCTCCAGTGGTGGTGGTGGTGCAGATGGTGACATTTGATGAATGCAATTAAAGATGATAACGAATTCATTCATTTATGAAGCATCATGGTTAGTTGACAGACATATTTTTTTGCTCCTTTCTCTCTTTCTCAGTGTTATGAGTCCCCATAACTGGCATCTCTCTCTCTCTCTCTCTCTCTCTCTCTCTCTCTCTCTCTCTACAGCTCTCTCTCTCTCTCTCTCTCTCTCTCTCTCTCTCTCCAACCGCGAACTGACCTTGCACCAGTACCTGTCTGTACTTCTTAAGCCCGACATAAGTGTAAGGATTTGCCGCGGGCAAAGGCCATACCACAATATTTATACTAGCATGAGGCCACCAAAATTGGGGCGATTCACATTACTGCACTGGGCTTCACATTTGCCTGCTAATGTGTCTCAAACATTTCCTTTACATATTTTTTTTTCATCACCTGTTTGAGCCATTACTGAACGTCTTCCCACTACACCCACTCTCAAAACTACAAGGAAGTCTCTGTTTTACTTCTGCAAACAGGGGAAACTGCCTGCGCATTCTAGACAGTTATTCTTTCCGGTCATGTGATTGATAGGTCAGTAAGATCGGTGTCCATGGGAATGTAACGCAGATACCTAGTTCAACCCGCAAGTAGATAATTATGTTACTACAACAGGTATCGTAGGAAGCAGTCAACATCCACATCTAATTTATGAACTTCTGTCTAATCATCCCACTTCTGTGATAAATCTCTATCTCTCTCTCCCTCTCTCTCTCTCTCTCCCTCTCTCTCCTTCTCTCTCTCTCTCTCTAGGTGTCTGTGTGTGTGTGTGTGTCTCTCTCTCTGTCTCCCCCCCCCCCTTTAAAAAAGGAAAAAAACCGGCTTTTCGTGACCATTCCCACTTGAGACAGTTATCACTCATTTCACATTTGACAGGTGACCCACTTTTCAGTTATCAAGGAAAACAACGGGGAACAACAATCTCTGGACAGGATTCTGAAGTTGCTGTTTTCTGCTTTAAACGCACCATTGTTACTGCATAATCCTACATACCAATACTAAGTGGAGCAAAGTGACAAACGGTTAATAAATAAACAAGTTCAATTTTAGTTTATTGTAGGCCTAACGGCCAATTCAAAATACACAGAAGAATCATGCAAACAATCTTTGAAAACATTAGAAACAAACAAACAGACAAAACGCGCGGTCATTCACTCTCTCCGCTCCCTGCTGAATGTTACAATTTATGCACTTACTTACTATAGAGAAAGCGGGACAGATGATAAAGACCGTGAATATATTCTAATGTGAAGTCGTTAATTCAAGTCTCGAAGTTATTCATCGTTTTACTAAACTGTGACATAAATAACACGATAATATGCATGAATGTCGGTGAATAACATAAAACAACGTCATTTTACCACATCACTCACTGGCAGCCACGCTTACAACCACTGATAGCACGCAAGATTTAGACCATGATAAACCCAACAGCCTACATGTTATATGACCCTATAGATCTTTGTTCGTTCTGTGCCGGAAACAAAATAATGTTCCCTTCAGAGATCTGAACACTTGACTTCGGACTTGGCTGATACGGTTAACCAAATTTACTTGCAGGCTATACATACATTAAAGCACACAGCTGTGCGTAATCACTGTTGATTCAAACGTGTAGGTTTGAAAGGAACTGAAATGTCAAAAATTCTCCACTTGATCCTGTCAAATTTTCCCTTGTTCACTATACCGGGGGGAACAATGCGTAGGTGTTACTGACTCCACAATAAAATCAATAAACTGAACTATAAATATTAGATAACCATCTTAGTTTGAGACGGCTTTGGTCTGTTACTGCCCTACTACTACAGACGCCCTTTTTAAGGCATGAAAAGCAACATCAAACAACTTGGGTATGTGGTGTGGACCATAACACATTGTTATCATGCAATACACCCATCCATCAACATTAAATCTTTCATATAATATCATTATCTGTGGTGATCTGTGGCTGTTCTGGTTTGGATGCCACAGGCCCTGTCATGAAAGGATTGGGATGGGGAGGAGGAGAAGGAAGAGACAAAAAGGAAGGAGCTAGGGGAAATAAACTTGCATCCCCACATTTCCCCTGCTCTTTTTTAATTCTTCAACCAGTAACGTGGATTAAGCAATTTTTAAATTTTTTTTTTTAAAGGAAGAAAAGGGGGGGGGCAGTATGTAGAAGGCTGGGAGACAGGGTGTAGTCTAAAGAGGAAAAACAGCAAGTCTGGTTACAGACAAAACAACATATAAAAATTCAATGAACTCACCAGTTTTTCACCAGACAAGACTTCCAACAAAGACAAGAGCACCACTCCATCTTTGACCTCCTCAAACAAGTTCTCAACTTTGATTGGCGGACGTCTCTGTGGAGCAGAGCAGTCATTGGTTAATGGAAAAACATCATTACGTAACACTCGAGCCAAAAAGTTAAGCAACCTTCACTAACAAGATTTGTATTTCTTTAACGTCATCGAGCACACCTGGGACATGCTGCAGAGGGCTGTCAGGGCTCGGGAGCCAGCACCAAACACCTTAGCAGAGCTGGCTGATGCTGTCCGCGAGGAATGGACAAGGCTGGACCAGAACAAGCTGCGGCGGCTGGTGCGCAGCGTCCCCAACCGCTGCCGTGAGGTGATTCAGGCCAGGGGAGGGAGTACCCACTACTGAGGCCTGCTGTCGCAGTGGTATGCTTTCTCGTGAATTTGATCAAAAAGACAATTGATCAAACTTTCTGTCATCACACACATTTTGCCTTGGTTGTTTGTTTTGTTACAGTACAACTGTTTGATTTCAAACTTTATTTTGTGAACTCTTGCCATTCAATTATTGACTTTTTTGTTTTTGTATAAAAGAAAATTTTGTTTAAGTCATTAAGCCCCATTTTTGGGGTGGGTAAAATGAAATTGAATGTGATTTCAGACTTACATAACAATAAATTGATTCCAATGAACGTGTTTGAATTAATTGAAAAATAAAGTTGTCAGTTCTGAGCATAACCCGGGGTTGCTTAACTTTTTGGCTCGAGTGTAAAGGGCCTTGCATCTCTATGTTTGGGGTCCTTAACAGGCCAGACGCAGAATAAACAAAATAATTCAGTGAGCATTATGAGAATTGAAAACTTTTGCACACTGGCATGAATGAAAAACTATGTTCAAACAGGGCAAAAGTAGAGGGAGGGGAGCCACCGGCTAGGTGCTGGTCCTGTTCATCAATATTTTACCCAAAAAATTGTCGTCTTTGAAGTGAAAATAAAATAATATGAAAATAAAGATGTCCCTGTTTCCACTAACGCTCAGATTTTGGAACAGGTAGCGCTAACCAGCCATTAGAAATAAATTTCTTTTCCAATTTTTTTTCAAAACAAAAGTTCAGAAAAGGCACCAAAAAAAAAATGTCTGGGCCAGGAAGCGACGACTTTAGATTCACCAACCGCTGTTTCTACCCTACTGTCACCAAACTGATAACAAGAACAATATACGACTACTCCATGACAAACAACCGTCTCAAAGTACTAGCATACAGGCTGTCATCTGTGTAAGAGGTCAAACTCTACAGGTAGTGCAAGTTCATTTAACAGATTTTTATCATACTAGTGTAAGGACCCGTTCAAAGAACGGGTTGCACACAGATGATGTAGATCTAGATCTAGGTAGAAAACAACTCACAACTGGCACAGTAAGACCCGCATGGCCCGTGCATAAGGCAGACGGCACAGAAGCTCATGCCTTCAAACTTTGAAACGCAACCGGAAGTTTAAAGTCGAAACAAAACAAAGGCAGGGGGGAGGCAACCATTGTTGAGGAGAAAGCATTATTCGATATTATTAGGCCTATTTTGATTTATTACAAAATTACGATACTTCGCTTTCATGTCAAGGGAATAGACAAAGTAGCAAAAAGAACTATCTTTCACGTGTAATTTTTTCAGGTCTAGGCATTTCTTCCTCGCAGCAGTGCATTTTTTTTTCCTTGCTGTTTTTTTATATAGATTTACAAAATCCATATAGACATGCTTTACAGTACGGGCCTTTTCCCGCTATGTTTTTAAAAATTCGGGGCTTTTTCCCGTTCGATCTTTAACTTCACTTTCATCTGGCTTTACCTATAGGCCTGAGGGCTGCAAGCTAGCCCACAGAGAGATAACGAAAAAAGCACGAGAGGCGTAAAGTGGCCGTTAACGTGCCGACGCACCGTTAAAGCTAAACTCAAACTCAAACTCATACAGGCCAACAGCGAACAGACTCTCAAATCCCTCTTATCTTCATCAGCATCACAATCGTTACATCTATGCAGCTACAACGACCACAATGATTGATCTGTTATGGTCTTGTTGCACCACCATAACTACCCAAAGCCTGTCTGAGACGGGGCTAAGTCGTAATGCTGATGTGATATGCCGTCATAGATCGCCACTTAGCCAAGTCCGTGACGGTCTCATCCGAATTAGGTTCTATATACGGTCATCTTGAATATAATCTAGTACAAACGACCACTTTCCACACGGACTTCCGCATATTTCAGCTTTACACTGCTGGCCACATGTAATATACAAACGAGTTATGTCCTTTGTTTCCACAGTGAAGTCTCCATTCTACTTCACTTCCATCTTTCGGTGCCCTTTCTTCAATTTGGATTGGAAGGAAGTGGGACGGTGGCAGATAGAAATGCAGTAAGGAGGCATGGACGACCCTGTCCTTTATTTTGTGTATAGTCGTTAGCGGCTGTTCTCTCTCTCTCTCTCTCTCTCTCTCTCTCTCTCTCTCTCTCTTTCTCTCTCTCTCTCTCTCTCTCTCTCTCTCTCTCTCTCTTTTTCTCTCTCTCTCTCTCTCTCTCTCTCTCTCTCTCTCTCTCTCTCTCTCTCTCTCTCTCTCTCTCTCTCTCTCTCTCTCTCTCTCTCTCTCTCTCTCTCTCTTTTCCGTCTTCTAATTGACACATTCTACTGCTCTCACTCCACCGACTCACAAATTCATTCTAACCACTTGCTGGTGGACCAGTCTGAGTTACTCCAAACAGCTTACAACTTCATAATCTTCACAACACACACGTTGTAGAGCTTACCTGACAGAGATATGTGTTCATCCAGTTGGTGAAAGTCTTTTTCTGTACTCGTTCTTGTTCATCTGCAAAGACAGAAATGAAGGAATCACAGTTAAAAACTTGCCTTTTTACAAAAGTAATAATGTACAGCAAGATATTTCACCAATTCCATGACGATGCCCCGGCCTAGGAATGAGGAAAAACAAATTAACGACAAACCCAATGTGCAAGACGAATATAAAGCAGATAAATAAATATGGTTTTCCGACCTCATACAGAACCTTACGCCCAACGAGAACAGGTGGGTGACTGCCACCATTTGTGAAAAAAATATATATAATTATATATTATTAACATTAATTCACGATAAAAAAAAAAGGTAATTTAATAAACCTACCCTAACTTTGCACACGGGGGACAGTGCAGTGCTAGACCTATTGCGGGTATTTGAAAATGTTGTTTTCCGGGGTTTTCCCGTAGTTATTCTTGTCGCTGTTCTAACTTTTTAGATCGGCTTCCTGTTCAGTCCGCTCACTCTCTCTTGTACCTCTCATTCTTTCCCCCCCCCCCCTCCTTTTCCCCAAAATTCCCATCTTATCTTCTGGTGGCTTCGAGTTTGATGTACACTGTCTTCCTACCAGGCTAATGTAGAGCTCGGATAACCCAGAAAAAGACAAGGCAAGCGCGCCAGGTCTGATCTGATTGTCATAACAAACTGCCCAGGTGGTGCAGCAAACTTTCTACGGTTTAGTTAGCAAACATACTCTGGGGCAGACGGTAATGACAGACAGGTGAAACTGTGATTCAATCTAACCGTCATTAGGGAAGAAAAGCAATACGATAGCGCCAGATCAAGAGGGCGAGAGACAGACAGATAGACAGAGGAAGAGACTGTGCATATGTGTGTGTGAGCGCGAGGTGTATGTGTGTGTGTGTGAAAGAGAGAGAAAATGGGAGAAAGAGAAATGAGAGGGGAAGACACAAGCAAAGACAAGAGAAAGGGAGAGAAGAGAGGGAGAGGTGAGTTAGATAAGACGATAAAGCTCAGCTCCATGTAGTTTCTTCGCTGTCAATTCATCCATTACGTCTGAGTTATGGAAGGTATTTCTCTCTCTCTCTCTCTCTCTCTCTCTCTCTCTCTCTCTCTCTCTCTCTCTCTCTCTCTCTTTTTTTTTTTTTTCTCTCTCTCTCTCTCTCTCTTTCTCTCTCTCTCTTTCTCTCTCTCTCTCTCTCTCTCTTTCTGAGCATTTCCATCTCCTCTTCTTTGTCCTTTTCTTCACCTTGCTCCGTCCCAAACTTCTCTCCTGCCCATTTATTTCGCGTGCCGGACACGAAAGGCCCCAATTTTTGTCTCTTTCCCTCCCACTGTGACATTCGATAAGAGAGACCAGAGGCAGTCCCACGACATTGTTATCATCACTACCCATAAAGAAACCGCTCAGATCTCTTTACAGATGAAAATACACAGCAAATGAACCACCCGTATCATACAGCCGGCAGCCTTGAATACTTTATGGAAAGCTGGACTATTAAATGGAACATGGCAAGCTCTAACAGAAGTATGTACATACTGCTCTAAGTAATCAGTCCTATATTTTCACAAAAGACCAAATGAAACAAAGCCGACAGCACTCAGAGAAACAGCAGCTGTAAACACTATTTTCAGTATCAAATATTGGCCTAACCGTCTTCAGTTTGATCTCAAACGATTTTTCTCAATATGCCCTTCGGCAAAGTTCAAAATATCCTAGCACCAAATGTTGATTTTCATGTAAGATCTAGCCATAACTTTTTCAGTGACACAACTGTTCACAATACACCAAAGTGCAAACTTGTCAGCGCTGAAGCCGCATGATAAGAACAACAATACGACTTTCTTAATAATAAATGGCTCTGGTGACAACACACGCCAAAACTCCCGTCATTCCGCTTGGCAATGCTACAGGCTCCGTGTTGGGTCTTTTCCAAGGAGCTTATTCGAGGTGACCGGATTAAATACTATTCCGTTCACCTTGAGCTTATTACATACAAAGGACGCCAGAAAGAATGTTATCTTAAAGCTGTTGTAAAAATACCACGCGCTAGGCATCAGTTTGGGAAAATAAATTCTATAAAGATACTGTGATGCTTGGTGACTGGAGTATACACAGCTGCTGAATAACATTTTATGCTTCGTCAAGTTTATATGAAAAACGCGCGCAGTCTCTCCTTGTGTGTGTTTCCCTAGCACTGGTCCTGTTATCTGGACTGACTTCAAATGGTGAACTATGGTGGCAACAGCAGCCACACAATACAGAGAGAGAGAGAGAGAGAGACAGAGACAGAGAGAGAGAGAGAGTGTGGGGGGGGGGGGGAGAGACAGAGGGAGAGAGAGAGAGAGAGAGAGAGAGGAGCGGAGATGTGGACAGAGAAGAGATACAATGTTGCGTATTTCATTCTTTGACGACCTTGCTTTGTTCAAATTGCTGTATTAAAGCAACTCTTTTTCCTAGTCATCCAATTCGTTTTCTTTCCTACGTCACGATGTGAGCCCATCCTAACTTTACACACGGGGGACACTACAATTCTAGAGCTATTGCGGGTATTTGAAAATCTTGTTGTATTGCGGCTACAGCATGCAGTAGTTATTTTTTCTTGTTGTTCTAATTTTTGTGATAACTTTTGCGATGTTTACAGTAAAAACTCTATCTAACAATATATGGCCTTTAGCGTCTTTACAGACGGTCTTAGCAGCTAGAATATTCACTTTCACTTTGACTGACAGCTTCTCTCGTGGCTTATTCTACCAATGTTTGACCCGAGAGTGCGATGGCAGTGATTGCAGGTCAGTCTTTTGGGTTCACTTTGGCGAGTGTTTTCATTCCGCCTCTGTCGTTTTGTCAGGTATGTTTCTTTCGCCTTGAAGTCTATTGCGAGCGTGCCACTGCGCAATTTTTGTCTCCATCTGCTTCGATCATTTGCAAGGTTCTCCCATTCATTGGGGTCGATGTTGAATGCTTTCATCGTGACCTTGCAAGTGTCTTTGAATCGCAGATGTGGCCTACCTCTGGGTCGGTTGCCAGTAGCAAGTTCCCCGTAGAGAATTTGTCTGGGGATGCGATCATTTTCCATACGGTGGAGATGTCCAAGCCACCGCAGTCTTTTTTTGCCTAGGAGAGCCTGAGTTGATGGAATGTTGGCTCGGCTCAGAACTTCGATATTTGAGATCCTGTCTTGCCACTTGATCTTGAGAATTTTGCGTAGGCAGCGCAGGTGGAAGGAGTTGAGGGATCTTTCATGTTTGGAGTAGGTGGTCCATGTCTCTGAGCCATACAGCAGGGTGCTTAGGACGCAAGTTTGGTACACGAGTACCTTTGTTTTGATGGTCAGCTTGCTATTGTTCCACACCCTTTTTGAGAGTTTGCCAAAAGCTGTGGCCGCCTTTCCTATTCTGGCATTTATTTCAGTTGTTATGTCTGTGCTACCACTGATGGTTGAGCCTAGGTAGCAGAATTTTCCCACTTGCTCCAGAGGAGAGCCATTCAGCATGATTGGGTTGGGGTTTCTCAAGCCTTGTGTCAAAACTACAGTTTTTGAGACACTGATCCTTAGCATGAATTTGTCACAGGCTTTGGCAAGGCTATTGATGAGAGCCTGGAGCGTGGTTTCATCGTGGGCCACGATTGCAGCATCATCTGCGAAGAGGAGCTCTTGTAACATAATATGCTCTGTACGAGATTTTGCTTTTAGTCTGGCAACATTAAAAATGGAGCCGTCCACTCTGGTGTTAATAAGTACTCCACCTGAACATTGACCAAAGGCATTCTTGAGTAGGGCTGCAAAATATATACCAAATAAGGTAGGAGCAAGAACACATCCCTGCTTCACACCGCTGTTTACAGCAAATGAATTGGATGTGCAGCCCTCAAAGTTGACACATGCCCTCATGTCAGTGTGGAAGGATGCAATAAGTTTTAGCAATGTTGGTGGACAGCCTATGGATTTAAGGACTGCATACAGGCCAGATCGGCTTACGGTGTCGAAAGCCTTTGTTAGGTCCACAAAGCATGTTATAAGCGGCCTGTTTTGTTCTTTACATTTTTCTTGGATTTGCCGAAGTGCAAATATCATGTCAATAGTTGATCGTTTGCTTCGAAAGCCACATTGTGTTTCTGGTAAGACTTTTTCCGCCAGTTGTTGAAGGCGGCAGAGGATGACGCGAGCAAAAGCCTTTCCAGTAATGCTGAGGAGGGATATGCCTCGATAGTTGTTGCAGTCGCCTTTGTCTCCTTTGTTCTTGTAAAGTGTGACAATTTTGGCGTCTCTCATATCATGTGGTATCACACCTTCTTTCCAACACTGCAGTAACAGATTATACAGGTGTGGTAATAGTGGGCCTTTTAGGTCTTTTAATACCTCTGCAGGAATGTTGTCACTTCCTGTGGCTTTTCCAGCAGACAGGTGGTCGATTGCATTGGAAAGCTCGACTAAGGAAGGTTCAGCGTCAAGTTCGGCCATTTTTGGCAGTTTTTGGAGGTGTTCCTCAAAATCTGGTGGAATATTTTTCTCAGTTGAATACAACAGAGAGTAATGCTCTACCCACCTATTCAGTTGTTCATTTTTATCTGTGATGGGTTCACCATTTACAGACTTAAGTGGGGCGCTTTTGGTGATGATTGGCCCAAGAGCTACTTTCATCTGACTATAGGCGGTTTTCATATCTCCCTTTTCATTTGCCTCTTGTATGCTGTTACACAAGTCTGTCCAGTATTTGTTGGCGCAACGTCTTACCTCCAGCTGAAGTTTAGCTTTTGCATTTTTCAAACAAGTTTTTGTACTCTGATTGCAATTTTTGTTATACTCATTGAAAGCAGATTTCTTTTGCTCAATGAGAGGTAGGAGAATTTCGCTGTTCTGGGCTACCCAGTCGTTGTTTGAAACTTTATGCCGTCCAAAAGACTTGATGGCACAGTCATGAATTTTTGAACTGAGAGTGTTCCATGTTTCATCTACCGAGTCACATTGGGTGACATTATCCATGCTTTCAGCAAATAACTTTTCAAATGACTTTCTATTTGATTCATCTCTGATTGCTGTTACATTGATCTTAGGGATTGAAGGGGCTTTTGATCTGTATATTTTCTTGGCCGAAATTTTGATTTTGCTGACTACCAGTGCATGGTCGGTGTCACAGTCAGCACTGTGGAGGGAACGAGTTATTTTTATACAGCCCAAACTCTTCCTCCTTGAGAGAATAAGATCTAATTGATGCCAATGGCCAGACCTGGGATGGCGCCATGATGTTCTTTGGCATCTCTTAAGGTCAAAGTACGTGTTTGTAACACATAATGAGTTTACGGAGCATAGCTCCAGAAGGCGCTGCCCGTTTTCGTTGATGTTGCCAATGCCGAAGTGCCCAATGCACTTTGGCCATGCGGAGTGATCTGCTCCCACTCGAGCGTTAAAGTCACCCAGAATTAGCAGGCCTTCGGTGAGAGGGATGTTGTGGAGAGTCCTCTGCAATGCCTCGTAGAAAATGTCTTTGGTTTCGTCAGAGGAGGTAAGTGTTGGGGCATAGACACAGATAATGTTGGTAAAACCAGACCGGGTGTTCAGTCTGAGTGTCATGATGCGTTCTGACACTCCAATTGGAGTTGCGATCGAATTCATAAGGGAGTTTTTTACGGCGAAGCCCACGCCGTGGATTCTCGGCTGTTCGCTGCTAAGGCCCTGCCAGAAGAAGGTGTAGTTTTCTTCTTTGACTGACCCGGAGTCGGGAAGTCGAGTTTCTTGAAGGGCAGCGATGTCGATGTTTAGTAGCTGAAGTTCTCGATCAATAATTTGGGATTTCCTGATGGAGTCAATATCAGTGAGATCTTGCTGTTGCAAGCCTGGGCGCATTGTTCTGACGTTCCAGGTACCAAGTTTTAGTATTTTTCTGTTTTTGCC
>OZ007569.1:64666979-64719479 GCA_963931925.1 Onchidella celtica
GGAAGTTCCCTGTGCGGTGTGAGCAGATTAAGCTGCTCAGAGTCCGCAGCAAAAACAAGTATCTAATGAGCAGATTTTCACAGGTTGCTGGCTGAGATCAGGGACAGAAACGAAGAACAACACAAGAGAAAGAACATTCTGATGTGCACACAGACAGTGAAGTTTTAAGGGAATAAATATGTGAAATACGACGTAAAACAAACTTGACCTCGTTTCCATGAAAGTTTGTGGCCTGCGTTCTTTTTCTGCATATCATTCGATATTTTTACCGACAAACATTCACTAAGTCATTGAATGCACATAATTATATTCTCAACTGCGGAGAGTGAGGGACAGCTGCAGTTGCTTAGAAAGGAATTATTTTCGAAACACTAAAAAACTCTGACTTAACTCAATCGTTTATTATGTTGCCATTCTGCCTTTTTCTTCTTTATTTTTTTTTCATGACTTCAGAGTATCGGAAGGGGCCAGGAAAAAAAAACCAACAACACACACACAGACAGACAGCGAGAGAGGCAGCGAGAGACAGAGGGAGAGAGAGAGAGAATATCACAATGTCACATCTAAATTCACCGAATACGATGAACTCAAAACCGGTCTCAGAGAGCCGCTACTATAACAGTGCAAGTGCAAGTGCAAGGGACACCAGTGCATTGATAAATAATACCACAGGGCAAGCGGATAGCAAGACAAGGACGGAAATACTTTTAACCACTAGCCGGACACACTAAATGGAATGATGAAGCCTGGCATTCCCTGTCAGCACCATTATTATATGCCATCAATTTCTCTACCTCGACAAGATGTAGTGGAACATAGGAGGGACTGTTGAAGATACAAGCGTGTTATCACAAGTCCTCTGGAGAAACATTTGTGAAAGCGGGGTGCTGCCCCATAGAATTCTTCTGCTCAGGATCTACTCAATTATTCTATCTACAATTATAACTAGAATACACGTCTTCTGGCTAAACTCGACAAGTTTAAATTATACGCTCCCATTTGACCCTGGTGTGAACACTCACTTTTCACTTTTCGCGTTTTTGAGTCAAGTAAAAGCTTGTGGCATACAATCTAACGCATTCGATGTCCTTTGGCAGATATAAGTAAAAGCGCTGTTCTGCGTGCCAAACTTACAAATTAACGTCTGTGATAAGGACATCGTATTTCGAAAAAAGTATACTACCTGGAAAATTTGTTCAGAGACAAAGGCCAGCAGTGATTGGCAAAGTTTTCGAGTGGCCGCATCGATGAAATGAACCGAGATGGGGAGGAGAAGAGGAGGAGAGAACAGAGAGATGTGTGGGGGGGGGGGGGGGAATAACGTCCTGCTTGCCAAAACGATGACAAATTATTGCCTGTCATCATCTGCGGGCACTACAGTCTACAGTGTGTGACATGCGGCAGGAGGGAAGTGGAGATTGACTGGTTCAAGGGATCTATACCGATCCATACAGATTTGGGATCCATTCCACACACTAAGGGATGTAGAGAATGAATACAGGACTCAGAGCTGACTGGGAAGGCACAGGGAAAAAGTAGACAATCATATTGAGCCAGCTAAATGATATATCTGACAAAACCGGGATAACCCCGTCCTTGGCCAAAAAAACCTCTCCTGAAATTATCGTTGAGCTGATTCAAATCATTTATATCAATTAAGAGCACAACCCTCAATTGCTGCGGGGGAGAAGACATCGAGGCGTGTTCACTGAATAGGCGCATTGACACGAAAACTGAATCTATCACTGGCTGCACCAAGACGAGAATGACAACAGGACACCATGCCAAGGAGATCTCTATCTACTAGTAGTGCCCTCAAAGGAGATCAAAGGAAATGGATGTGTTTACACAATACATTTATTTGTACACTGCTCAAAGAAAAAAAAATGTTCTCCTGTGAACACAGGCTTTCATCCTGCTCTTGTACTACAATCAATTTTAATGTGATCTGGTGCTGCAAATGTGGACCGTGGTTCTACTTTTCAAAATAACATTATGAGCGACCACTTTCAAATTAATGCTAACACCAAGAGGATCTCTTGTAATGTCATTGTCGAAACTGAGTTAAATTTACCATCACTGCTTTGTTCCAATGATTCATCTGCATGATTAACATTTGAAATGTTGGACAAATCTGCCGTGCAAAGGCAGAGTGACGTATGTGCCCATTTCAATGTCATAGTTTTGAGAAAACCCCAAAAACGATGTGTAGCAAAGCCAGTCCACATAATAAATACTCTCATTTAAAGTTTGCATGATAGTTCCTTAGCGTCTGTACTCTGACGCATTTTCTCAATGTAAGATATAAATAAATAAAAAGAGTTAAGTGTGAGACAAGATCATTGAGACAATAAATTAGAAAAAGGCTATGCTGTCAGTTACATCTCTCTGTCTTTGGACGGCAGAAATGTTGCCTGCATGAGGTCCAGGTCTCTCTAAAGAGCAAAGCATGAAGCTCTATAGTACGCCACGCTACATTTACAAAGCCAGAGGGTGAGGGCTGCACGTGAACGACAGAGCTGACAGGGTAGAGAGACTGAGGAGGGGGGGGGGGGTGTACCATGTACCAGGAGATTCACCAAGCAGTACATAACATGGACGAGGTCGGCATTCGTGACACGGGGACATCATCCCCCAAAACTCATCCAGCACAAACTCCCTGTAATAACCCTTGGGTCTTCTTACTCAATTACTGATACCAATTCACCTCTAGGCCGGCCATGAAATTACATTTTGTTTTCATTGATTCCCTGTTCCATTCTGTCTCTCTTTATCTTCCACAATTGAGAAAACCAGACTGCTACATTATTAAAACTGGTGTGAACATTCGAAATGCCATAGGGGCCATGAAACATTTACTGTGGCCGTATGCATAATCAGTGCGTAAACTAAAGTAAATACGTTGACTGGTGTTAACACGAGAAATTGTATTCATTTCTTGCGTTAACACCAGTCAACGTATTTACTTTAGTTTACGCATTGATTATGCATACGGCCATCTTGATCGCTGTGACGAGAGAGAGAGAGAGAGAGAGAGAGAGAGAGAGAGAGAGAGAGAGAGAGAGAGAGAGAGAGAGAGAGAGAGAGAGAGAGAGAGAGAGAGAGAGAGGAGGGGGGGGAGATTTTTTTACTCACACCCCTCATTTTTATATTCAATTGGCTTCCCCCTCCCTTCCCCCCTCCTCCACCGTGCCCTGCCCTGTTTTGTTATTGTTGTTAATGGATGTTCGGTGGACGTAAACAACAAAATGCATTTAGTACAGCAGGAAACGATATTTCAGTGCATGTGTACCGACATTACAATCTGTCGCTACGCTCCAGATTCCAGATTTGTCGTCGGTTAAGCTAGATTTAGACAACAGGACAGCAAGTTCTAGTCCTGTCCATGTGTTTTGGGGAAGTCTTTGACAGATCATAGGTAAGGGAGCGGGGAGCTTTATGACATAATTATGGCGAGGTAGGTGGTGAGGCGGACAAGCAAAGAATCACCAAACACCAGGGGAGGGGAGGGTGTTGGTGGGGTATTGAATGAACGGATGAACAAACAAACAAACAAACATAAAAATCAATCAAATAAATAAACGAGAGGCCAGCGTGAATAAATTTTTTTTGATCTTCATACCGGAACTTTCCACACACAACTGATGCCACAATACATGTTGTCAACCTTTACCCTCTTTCTCTCCTCCCCCCTTCCTGAACACATAGAAAATACTAATGTTCCGAGTTTTCCCAGCAGTATAAAAAAAAACCAACAAGGAAGGAAATTACACCAATCCCACAGTCCTAACAAGTATTGATTTTTTTTTTCTCCAGCCATCGATTTCAAAGTTTCACTACATCGGGGATGTTTACAAGTATGATGGCCAGCTGGGCTTTGCTTGACTGCACCGCGGTTGTTTAGCGTGTCAAGTGTACTAAATGTTTCATGTATCACAAGTGACTTGGACAATACGCTGCTAAATGCTACGACCATGTTCACTAATTGGGCGTTCATCCAACCACGACGGAACTGCCGCTATGAATTAATTGTCCAAAATGCCAATCTTCTGACGACAAAATTGTTCAGTGTTGATATTTTGAAAAAACACACTGATGTGTCGTTTGTAAGCAAAACCGTCTCAATGTTGGTATCGGGAGTCAAAATATTTATTACCGAAGTGTGAATATTCATTTTTCCTCCGCAGAAAAGTCCGCTGCATTTTATTATTATGAATTCTACAGTTCACCTCCGAAAGAAGTTCAGTCACATTTTATAAATTCTTTACGCTTTCGTCTCAGGTGATTTAAACTGATTAGTCTTTCACAATACTCCTGGCGCTTTTCAAAACTGAGAAGATGTTAATAATCAGCTAACTGCAAACATGGAAACATTAAGCGAACATTTATCACAATATTTCCTAGTCTCACTGGTTATATCTGGTGGAGAAAGGAACGAAACGGGACTGAGATTTGGCCCCGTTTTCCTATTTGTGGCATTGCTGATGTTGCAACATGCGGGTGTCGAGTGTTCCACTTGTTATCTCAAATTTTTGACCTCGACATTCAGATCAATTTAATGATGTCCATGTCCCATCATCATATTTCTCAGCTGAAAATTCATAGAGTGTGTGTCACGTGCTGTAACATGGAAGATGTCAGGATAATTCTGAATCTTTATTCTGAGTTTCAAAATATCGAACGCTGATCGCTTGCTATACGAGTGCATTCCACGGTGACGTAAACGTTGCAGATTAAATTACTTAGGTGTAGACAG
The DNA here is from genome assembly GCA_963931925.1 of Onchidella celtica. NCBI lineage: Eukaryota > Metazoa > Mollusca > Gastropoda > Systellommatophora > Onchidiidae > Onchidella > Onchidella celtica. Next base: position 64,671,736 of record OZ007569.1, read on the forward strand.
GTCCACAATGTCATTTCTGTCTCGGGTAAGCGCGTATAAATTCTTGACACCGATGACACCGCGTGACAGATGAATGTCTTTAATATCCAGCATGTCAGATCCCAATGTGCACCTCGTCTACATGAACTTCCTTACCTACTGCCACAAGGGACAGTTACCAGTTACATTCTGCTCCAACAATGTGTGGATCGGGGTTTTGTTAGGTGCTGCTATAAACTATGAAATCCACACCTCGGTTTATTTGAAAGGTTCAAGAAAGAGTGACTCCCATTAACGACAAGAATGCCAGCTAAAACTTCAAGAGTTACGCCATGAGAACATTGGATTACTGAGTGACAAGGATATTCAAGGAAATGAACTTTACAGGATCTCCCTATCCTACCTTGGTGGTCATAAATCTGTGCGTTGCTGGGGCACTGGTTTTGTTTCTTTCTGGATATCCTGGCATTCTGGCATATGCATTTTCTTGTAAACAGTCTAATTCATGCAATCATTCTAGCTTCCATACATATCCTAAGTTGTTTTATATAGTGTTTCTGTCTGTAATTTTTCACAAACCACAGCTGCACAGGTCGATAACTTCACTATAATTTCTTCACGGTCAAAAATGATCAAACTGGACGAATGCCAATTTTAGACACAATACCATTCGCATTTAAGGTGTCAGGTGTCACTGTGATACACGGGTATATTCAGGTATTATGAATGGTTGATAACTAATCTACAGGGTCTCTTAATAAAGTTCAGTTCCCTATGTACGCCACTGTTGTTCCTCCCGGCTGACCCTATCGCTCTTGTATCTAAATAATAAAAGAGTGTCTTGTTCCGGCGCTACTCACATAATGCTGTATTCTACTGCCACAGCCTGGGTCTATACAATATAACCATAAGGGCGCTATAAGTTAGGATATGTTTCCTACTATCACTTTCCACTCTTTTACTTTTTCAGTATGTTAAAAAAAAATTCATGAATCATTTCCTCAGAATCTCCCTCACAGCTATCGATGGTGTAGGATTTCCAAAGAAACTCTAATCCTGAATGTCACCTATCAAAATTTTCATCCTCAAATGAACAACACGTAAAGAGACAATAATTATTTTTACTCAGAAATATTGCACATTTTGTTCTAATCAGCTGGAGGGAAAACTGGGTAAAGTTGCTTTTTTAAAAATTATTATTATTATTGTTACTGTTGGTGTGACGTGTAGTTTTGTGGGTTTTTTTTTTGGTTGGGGGGGGGGGGGCGCTTTTAAAAATTTATTTCAAATCTCTCACCGACTGTTCAACCTGGGAGATATTCAGATGCACTCAGTTAAATTGAAAAAGTGATGAAACAGGAGAAAGAGAAAAGAGAATGAGAAAAAAAATTGCGCGCTGGATTTAGTTCTTGACGTTTCTATTTTTAGGTAGTTTTCAAATTAGTCAAACCTCTCGAATTGCAGTCAGATCACGCTCTGCAACAAGAAAAAAAAGGAAGGATATACAGTGTACTTAGGACCAAGTCAGGGTTGCGACTTGTAAGCCTACACAGAGAGCCGTGGATGGCAGACTGATCTAACAAACTGTACACTTTTATGCGTCCTTGGTCCTTGGATTAGGTATAGATCAAAACTATAAAACATTCTAAAGAACTCAAAAAACATGCATACAATCAAACCTTATTCATTTTTTTTAAAACTCTCATCGCCGGATAGTTCAGTGAGGAAATCTAGAGATCAAATACTACACAAAAGACAGCTAAAAATCCTTTGGGCCATGGGGGAGAGACAGCCAAGGAAGCCCGTGTTCTTGAAAGAGGAATGAATTTCTCATTGTCGACCCGATCTCTGACGGAGTGTTTCATTTTTCAGTTTGTTCATCATTTCACGACGAAATGCACCGCTTAATTTCTCGCTTCATCTGGCTAACAACATACAACGACTCTAGCACATGGTAAAAGGCCTTAACTGATATACGCCGCTGGTTCAAGAAAAAAAAAGGGAGGGGGGGGGGGGGAAACCAAACTTTGGCTTGGGAATAAATTAACTCCCTCAAACTTTATCGGAATCCCCAGTATCATAAATATTACCTTGCCCGCCATTCACAGGTACTCAAAGATAAATAGACAAGCGTTGGTGGCAAAGTCTATGCAAATGAGACGAGTGCGTTTTATGACTTGAGGCCAACAAGTAGCTCATCATGATCCAAGCGCTCATGTACCTGACAGACTTAAGTCATGCGGAAAGAGATCTAAGGACAAACAGGTGTATTGAGTACCTAGGTTTTCACATGGATCACTTGCTGCCTGGCGATACCAATAAGTCTAACACCTGTATGCAGGAGAAATAGAGCCCGGATGAGTGGGCTGCACCCTAGGGCCCGGCAATTTCCTCCTTGCGAAAACCCACCCGGTTTCACTAATCAGTTAATTGCTAGGGGAGTAAGGATAACTGCCGGTGCCCGGAAATGGCAACATAACAACAAAGAGAGGAATTGAAATTGTCGGCAGTGTACATAATACACTGTAACACTGTATCTCCACAGCTCACTACTCACAGCACACATCCCCACCCCAAGGGGTATCTAGGTTGTTTTTTAGAAGATTCTCACAGTTGTATTTGGTTTGCAGGCCAGAGGTGAACAAACAATGCTATGTCACGTTTTTGAACAGGTCATACAAATATTTAAATATTGATCAAATGGTTCGAAATTCCATTTACTGAAACGTGACCTGGTGTTAGAAATGGCATGATCCAGCTCGGAACAGTATCTTTTTTTATGAAAACCTCCACAGGTTTGCCACTTAAAGGTTAAGATGAACTGTCACATACACATTTAAACGCAAGAGGACATGGTAAAAGAAGTTCGTCTATGACCTGGTTCCATCATGATCTAGTACAGACAGCCATTTGTGTACCGCTGTGAGTGGTGGAGTCTAGATGCTCAGCAATGTACTCTCCACTTCCCTCTATTCCCCCCCCCCCCCAAGACATGCTGGACGCTGCTTAGACTGGGGGTCACCGAGAGGTTTTCTACAGAATTTCGATATTACCACCACTTTTTGGGCTAAACATTTTTCAAAATCCTCATATATTTAACCTCAGTATTTTCCAATTGCCTCACGTGATATTCAGTCTTCCTATTCCATTCTAATCACGTCTTGCGTTATGTATTGCATGAACGGTGGGGCTTAAATTTTAAAAAATTGCACCAAACATAGTCAAGGCGCCTGTCACGACAACAAAAGCCCAAGGTACGCACGAGTCTGGACATGTACTTTGGAGCCCAACGGGTAACGTGAAGGACACTTAATACAAATGTGTATGATGACAAAAAGCTGGTCAGTAGTGTCCGCTGACAAACCAGTCCTTAGTGACCCCTATCACAGACAGTTGAGGATTTATGCTGACAGCCCCCGGCTTTGTGACAATGGACACCAAACAACGTTTACACTTCTATCCCGCTGATCAGAATACGGTCGTCTAGGGATGAAGTGACCATCTATTTCAGTATTTGTCATCGCTTGAGTGGACCTAAATATGTGCAACAGATGAGGGGGCTCATACGACCCTGTTACTGGAAAGAAAAACTGGTGCGATGTCATCTCTCTTCGTTTAATTGATGGATCCTCTTTTACAAGACCACGAAAAAAAAAAAAAAAAGAACGATGGCTCCTGACTTCATGTACGAGATGGACAAAACAGTAACGTCTAATTACAATCCAAGTCCAATCTGTCCAGTCCGTTGGGTCATCCTCAACACGAGACCTCGCCCTCAGTGACATTCCATCACCGGACAGGCCACACACACGTGCCAGGCCCAGTTGACTGGACATGTCACTGACGCGCCTAGGTTTCATCAAAGGGTAAAGGTAACGGGACTAATGAGTTGCCGCCCTGGACAGTGTTACACGTTTGCCAGAATGGTTCAGTGTTGTTAGATGATCCAACCGGTCAGGCCACGGTAAGTTTCTGGCTCAGAGATAGACAAAATGCACAACATAAACCGGGACATACGAAGGAATGTCAGTTATCAAGTATGTCCATATCAAGGGCTTGTACTTCATATCTAGGACATCACACTGATATTGTCCTGCCGTTTGTAACAGTGTCAGGTTTCTCTGCATAAAGAGGCTTGATCCCAAAGTCAGTGTAAAATCAGTGACGCATCTTCCAACCCAGGTCTGAATTATTTAGGAAGCACGATAAGTTACCTGCCAACTGCATCAAAGAAAAGACAGGCCATTCTTGCATGACAAATATCAAGTTTCCAACAAGTCTAAGATTTACAAAAATGCAACACTAAGGTAAACAAGAGTCCCGCGCCACGCTCAACTTACTGGATAACAAATTGCCATGTTACGTGAAGGGATTAGAAGATGACAGCACCTAGTTGTTAATTTGAATGTCAGAGTTTCGGGGGGGGGGGGGGGGTTGAGGTCATCTTTCAATGCTATGCCACAGCAAGCAAGACATTAAAATGGATTTCTTGTTCTGATGAATTATGAACAGCTTCACTGACATGAGAAAAATGCATCTCCCACATCATCCATAATCCACACACAATGCCATTCCCCCATTAGGAGGGGGAGAGAGGAATTATTAGAAATGTTGGCAGAAAGGCAAAATAAATGTTCTTTTTTCTCGTTTAATGAAATCTCATGTCCAACACTGGAATTGACGAAAGAATGTCTAGATTGAACTCAACAGAGGCAAGGGGAACAAAACCCCACACATTATCTATTCCCTACGTGGAGTTTTCTTGCAACATGAAGTTTTTCAGCCATCATTGCAAATTATAACATTACACTGAACGTTTTTGTGATGGGTGTTTTTTGTATGTTTTTTTTTTGGTGATCTTGTCATACGATGGTGCAATGGTTAAATCAACGCACTGCACTACTCTCATCAGGACTACGAAGAGAAGAGCCCCCGGCAAAGACCTGTCAGAAACACCTGCATAACTGATCAGTCTGTCAGTGTTACTTCATAACTACAGTAAGTGGACAGCTAGGCAGACACTTATCGGCGCCTAGTCAGAAACCCTGCATAATGTAACTCTCTTATTTAGCAGCAAATTCCTTTCCATTTCTTGTCCTCTTTTCACGGTGAAAGGTTTTCCGGTCTTCGTTCTGCACCTCTGATTTAGGCATTTTACGTCGTGCGTGAATAGTAATGATTACAGTGCATTGCGTTCCTTCCCCGTCTTCTTTAAGCAAAATCCTACCAGTTACCCTATGAATAGGCAAACGTCCTATTAAACAGAAGTATGTCGACGGCATGATAAAAAATAACCAGGCTGAGACGGATAATGACGGGTGTTATTTAGGGTTGGACAGGAGAGAGGTCTTAAATACTGCAATTTAATACACATCGAGAGGGCTGGAAATACTGTAGCGGTAAGCCGGTCATTGCACATACAGATAGAGGATGAATGAACGGACAAGAAACGGTGAATGGGGCTCCCAACTGGGAGGATAGCTGGGAGTGGGGATATAATTTCCAACGCCAGAGTGGCAAAAACTACAAAATATTTCTGAATATGTTCTGCATTCAAGTAATCTTCAGCGCTGTCCCTAACTTAGTACCAAATCAGAGTGTCAGAAGACAGGGTAACTGCAGTTAAGATTAGAGGCTTCCAGTGAAATATCGAGGTCGTAATGAATGAAACAGAGAAGCCGCAATACAGTCTCTCATTTTATAACCAGGTGTACAATCTCTCGTGTTATTATGTTATAATAATAATAATAATAAATGGCATTTATATAGCGCTTAACCCTGTTCCACAGGCTCTAAGCGCTTTACAGAACTTATTTACTACTTTACAAACGCATTCACTCCCACATTCTAATTGTACATAATATGCACACAATCTCATGTCAACCACAGAGCAGAATGGAGCTGCCTGCGAGGCGCTAAACACACTGCATAGTAAAACCCGCCCAGATATAAAACTAGGTCGGCTGTAATTATTTAAACATCCACTATAAAACACAGTCACAACTCTCTTGGTGTCACCATACCTTTTGACAAGGTCAAGTACTTTGCTCTTGTTGGTGTCGGGTGCTAAATATGCTTTGTTTTGACATGTTATCAGTTTTCCTTTTTCTCAGAAAACGCAAAGCCCTAGGAATGTCGGTATAATTATGTTGAATAGGATGTATGCTGTTGTGCATTAGGACTTTAATAGGCAACTCTTTTAATGGTGACCACCAATTATCCAGCTCTACATTTATTTAGGACATGTCATAGTTATTCACGATTTTCACTGTAACAACCTGACAACAGAAACTGCACTTAGAGGAAGACTATGAAGGCCGCGCACAGACAATCAACTGATCTAGATCTATATACAAACTCATAAAAATACCAACAAAAAAAAAACAAAACAAACCATTTGTTACAACAGACTCGGACCTTTCTGTTAATCACATTAATTTTAGTAATCCCTATTGGAAAGGCAGACACGTAAAGTAATATTTCGATCTGCACGTCACAATCTGTATGTATATGTTTTCTCCGAGTCACGCCCATTTTAGCTTGTTTGTTATCGTTATTTTCTGAACAAATACAATTCGATACTAGTTTTTCGGAAAGGGGAAATGATGCAGATACTGTAAATGTTGTCAAATTAATCATGGCTTATATATAATTATTTGTTATTACCTTTCAAAATGTTGACCCTGTCCGTAAACGCCTTCTCCTGGGTGCGGTCGTATGAGGAACCTGCTGAACCTCCCGCTCCAAATCCTGTGGGCCGGCCCGCCATTTTTTGTCTTAGAAATGACAATACGCACTAGTCTCCCCACACACGCACACGCACCTGTTTGGACGGGAACAACAGGGGTGCTCACGGGTAGCTGAGTACCCGGCAATTACCGACTCACTGTAATTTGCCCAGGTAGTTCCTGCTACTCGCTAATCCGTCCCAGTCTGGGTAATATTTCATCTCCAAAGACCGCATGTCGCTACGGTTACTCCATGGAGATTCCAACGAAATTAAATTGTGTATTAAGGCATCCTTCTCAACGAAACTTGTCTTTTACACAAAAACTCCGACTTGGGAATCGTCGCAGCAGCGCATCCAGGCTCGAAAATAGCTCCTTTCACTCTCGGCTGTACCGTCACCGCACAAACACAAAGTGGCTGATCGAAAAACAGGAGGGCAAAAACGCCCAGATGTTCAGCTGCGCCCGTCCTTGTTATTTGTCACACCCAGGAAATAGTCGAATGACACTACAGAACAATTAGCGGGTTCGTTATGACATGGTGGCTGGCGGAGATAGAACTGTGGTGTAGGTGGTAGCGCCACTACCAACAGGCTGTGCTCACCACTGTGTCACTGACTACAGGCAACAAAAGGCCAGGCTGGCACACTCACAAAACACTGGGATCAATCAATACGATATTCACCGCCGTAAAGCTGCAGTTTCATTGGTTCTTTTTGTGGGGGGTTTCTCCTCATGCTCGTATTCCCATTGGTTGCTGGTCCCGTGGAGGGAACCTGTTGTCAACCGGGTGTCAGGTCGTGGTCAGGTCCATTGGTTTCGGGTCAGCGACTGTCGAGTCTCCAGCCACACCAAAAACCCGAACCTGAGATGTGAATGTAACCAGGGGATGAATTGACACGGGGAAACGACTCTCCCCTACAGTTACACAAACCATCAACGTGCGCGCTGGCTATCCCTACATCTCCCCGTTTCACAGGCAAGTCAGCTCAGTGAACACTTACGCCAAAAGATGGGTACCCAAACGACGAGCCCCAGCTTCGTAACACATATCACCTCGATTCATGATGAAACGACGTGATTTTTGCACGCAGATCAAGGTAAGAAATGTTTTACTAATTATCATTATACCATAACAAATTTACTGGCCTACAGATCAATCTACGTAACACGATTCCGCGACTGGGTGATCAATGTTGCGACAGCCGCGCACTCCGGCGGTTGTTTGTCGGCGAAAGGGGAGGGGGGAAAGGTAGAAACAACTTCCTTCTGTTATCTGACATTTGTAAAGCTTTGAGCAAACAAGGCTAATTTATCACTGACATAAAAGACGAAAACAAGGGCCTTTATTAAAAAGCTAGAAAAAAAAAATTGGTTGTCTTTCACGATAACAGCGGGTAGAGACACTCAGACAGAGCAATCCCAATCCGTTCAGTCAATATCACATCAAAGGGAGGGATGGTATGCGAAGAGAAAGCTGGGAAGAGAAGGGTAGATATCCAATGAGGGATAAAAAATAATAGCAAACACAAATTACAACTGTTATTATATCTTTGACTGAGATGACACATGATAAAATAAATGCCCATCCGACATTACGTTCTGGCATTTATTTTGCAATATTATTATTGCAGCAGTTGCCAACGGTGCAGCAAACATCTGCTGATAACATGTATGAGCCAAAATCCTCCGCGTAAATGAATAATATATAAATGAAAGCAAATTATCTATCCTTCTTATCAGTTTACGCAGACTGCGGGAGAAGTTTCCCACCTAAGGAGTTACAGCTTTAAAATCAGCTAGCTGCAGTAACAGGCTGTGTGCTTAATCAACTCCACGCTCATGTAGTATGTCCTTTAACAGTACAGTGTAGTGGTCTAACTGTATCCTGGCACAATCTCTCTCCTCATTCACCAATCTCTAACTATTATCAGTAATACAGCTAATTAGGCCCACTCTATCAGTGGATTGGGTCTGGGCTCTTGGCCAGTTTGTAGGGAATGATACCACTCAGGCAGCACAACAACCCCTGCACTGTATGAATAACAACATTTGCCCCACCTGCAAGACTAAACTATCCATCATTTTGCAGTTTCCGCTCCATTTCTCTCATTAATCCTCATCCTGTTCATGCAAACATAATATGCACGGCAATATTCGTCCAGGCCCTTGGCTCATCCAACGAACGACAGACGGAATCGATCAATCAACAAAATTTACCTGACCAATCCCTCAGCCATCTTTCCATCCATTATTCAGCAACTCGTTCTCCCCTCACACTGTCTTTTCCATTCATGTAAGCGTAATGCATCCATCGATCCATCCATCCATCCGTCTATCTATCCACCCACCCAACCACCCGTCCGTCCGTCTGTCTGTCCAAAGGCTTTCATTCGTTTTTTCCCGCCAACCTATTCACTTTGGTCTGGGCTTGAACTCGCAGTTGGGCAAAGGAGTGCAAAAACAAAGCAGGTGAAAACAAATGAAGAGGAGAGGGGGGGGGGAGGGGGGGGGGAAAACTAAAGAGATTACTGACTACAAGAGGGGTTACTCTCTAATTCTGTTTGCATTACGTGTAACAGTCCGTTCTCCAATCAATGTTCTGGGTTCGGCAAATGCCCATCTAGTGGAAAGCTGAAATGACTTGATTGATTCAGCGTTTCAAAAGGTGGCGCTGGCAAACACACAAACTACTGGTTTTCTTGACATAAAAGCTTTTACGTGTATTGTTCACTGAAACAATGTGGCTGCCCCAGGGGGGAGGGCGTCCTCCGTCTTGTTTCCGTTGGAAATCAAAGGAAAAAATAATCACTGGCGTCTCTTTTACAGATTCCTCTCCCCCCCCCCCCCCACCCTCATCCAAATCCAATAGCCGTGAGTTTAAGATTTCCTAAATGAGTTTTCCATTGCTCGCTGCTTGCTTTGCTATTACATTTTCAGACACGTATCGTAACTTTATGTGTGCCGTAGAATAACTGTAGCAGCGCCAACGAATGTGCGAGGGAGTGAGAGAGAGTGGGGGAGAGAGAAGAGAGAAAATGTCAAGAGCAAAAACAAATACAACAAATGGTAAAAGTAATGTCTTAAACCTGTTTTGCTCTATTTGATACATACCACAAAATAAAGGAAGAACAAAAAAAGAAGGTGTGTTTGTACTTCCTTTTCCGGATCCTATTTATCACGAAGTGGCAATTAATTGCTGATTTCCTGTTTTACATGTATTTGTTACGGGCAGAATTTCCGAGGAATCAGATCTCGCCCATCAATCTATTAGAGGTTCAGCGTACCGTCTGTTATACAAATTGTATTGAACTGCGGTGAACAAATGGCCGTTTTTATGACAAGTGGGAGGATGTGATAGCGGGGCGCAGCCCGGCATGAACGTCCCAAGTTTACGTGAAGCTGAATCAATACAATTCACATTAACAACGCTAGTGACAATGTGAAGCGCACTGCACTCAGTACTTGCAAACACAAGCAGAAACATTAATTTTTCTTTCTCAGTCCTGTCGTATTTATCACTCGCCGAATTCGCACGGTTTGTTGTATATTCATGTTCTCAAAAACAGAACAATTAACGGATGATTCTAATTTCGTATTCTCTCTCTCAGCCGTTGCCACTGTCATTTATGCTACACATAAATGTTCTATGGTTTGCTGATAGCACTGAAGGGCTTAAAATTCTAATTTCCGCCAAGCTTACAACAACAATTATAATAATCTTAAATAGCTGTATTACTGTTATCTTAAATTTCACGATAACATGTTGTATAAACTGTGGTATTTCTAAAAGAAAATAGTCAAATAAAGTTTCATTTCACTTTGTACCTCACGCATTCTTTATGTGCCCGCATGTGGTAAGAGATCTATGGGGAACACAAATGGGTTATAAACTGCTCATTTTGGACAACAAGCCTGTCACTGCCAGATTTTTATTTGTGATATTTTGATTGATCGAGCTCTGAGAATCAAGTTACAATACAATAAAGTGCCCCCCCCCCCTTTCTTTTTTTTTCTCGGAAAAAAACAAACAACCTGAAAGGCGCAAAAGCAGCAGTTATCTTGCCGTGGCGCCGTTAAACCGAAATTCCAAAAAAACATTGACGCGATCACCAAGTTTTTACATTTGTGTGTTATTACATCTGGCACCTATAACAACTAGAATCTAGGCCTGTTTGAGGTTCCGGGTGCATGTAATAATGTGCTATTAAAGACAGATTCACTGTATTTCCAGCGCTTATAGGCCTACCATTAATTTCATCACAATTATTATTATCCTGCCGTGACCCTTAGCTTACTGAGATATTGAGTTTCCGAGGGTGTAGACAGACGTGATGTCGAGATATCGCTCAACCCGGATCACGGTCCGAAAGCAATGTTTCAACATGCCGACATTTTCCCGCCAATGTAATGAGAGACAACGGCGGGTTCATGTAGGTCACGCTACCATTATCCAGATACACTGTTATTGTTGGTCGGTGATAGATTTCACAGTAGAACGAATCACGCGAATAGCACGGACATGATCTGTAGACCCTGCCAAAATTCACAATTTTTAAAATAATATTCCAAACGTCCGACATGGAATTTCCACACAGAATATTGTGTATGTCATTAAAATTCCAGTGACTTAAGTTACATTTGGAAAGAAACTTGTGGGCCACATCACAAAAATAGTGAACCCCCCCCCCCCCCCCCCCCGGTGCAACGTTGTTGATGTTGATAAACTCATTCCTGTTTTCCGCAAAAGTGACATGATTGCCCTGTTATTTGCCACTGCTATAACGTTACATTTTTGCTCCTTATTTCACTGCATATAATGCGATTTCGATTGAAAACATGTTCAACGGACATATTCAAATTCAACACATTCAATTAATCATTAAACGAACTGCCGCTGGAGCATTGGAAAATAGTGTGAATGGTTGACTGCAGTCACAGGAGAGATATTAATACATAAAAAAGATAAGAAATGACACTGAAAACAATCAGCCAACCCACACACTTTCATGTATTGACATGCATTTACTAGCGGAACCAGCAGAGACCCCCAGGGGAAGTCTCCCCTCGCCGCCAGCGGCCATGCCCGGTAAACTTATGTGTGGTCCGCGTGATACAATGAATGCTAAATAATGGTTCTGTGAACAGGAGAGACAATAACTATAGCCGTATGTGCCAAACATGGGTGTCAGGTCAGAAAAATCTGCTACTGGTAACATGTAATCCAGTACAACCTGTTTCATGAACTGGTACGCTAGCATGGTATCAGTGGGCGTGCACCTGTCGGTGCAAACGGCCAGGGCGGAGGAGGTTTCATCTAACCCAACGGCCACATGCTAGGGCACAATGTGACCCTCAGTACTTGAGTCCTTCATATTGGCCCCCGGTAGCGGTGTGGTCATAGGCTTGTTTGCCTAAATCACAGACGAAGAATTGAGCAAACTTCCCGGACGCAGCTTCGAAGCTGGCGGCAGCAGGCCAGTGGTTGATTGATAGGGCAGATGGCCATATACCGTCACTCTGGCCTGGATATCGTGACACAGAGCATCCACCAGTATTGGTGTTCTTTGGTTTGGGTCTTTCACCCTAGTCAGTTGGGACTGCGAGGCTGTGGAGTAGCCTACAGGCAGCCGGTCAGGCAATATGACTGTCCCTCTGGCATCCTCCTGCACCTGGATACATTTCCAGTCGTCTTGACCCTGTCTTGCCACTTGGATAAGTTGTGTCCAGGCGAGAGAGTGAGTCTGATGTTTGCGCAGCTCTTTCTCACTAAAAACAAATTCTTTGCGCCAGTCTTAACACTCACCTCGTCTTCTTTCATCTTTGTCTCGTCTTCTTTCCTCTCAAAATTCCAACGACGATGGGCGAGTGCGGTGGCAGCAGGTTTGGATAGACTGGAAGCTGTTAGCACAGACCTACACGTTGGTGGCTGTGGGCTATGGTCGCTTCATCGTCGATTGAAGTGGAGGCGTGGGGAGGCAGCACCCACAGTAGCTGAGCAGCCTTATTTAAGGATAGCACTGCTCACCTCAACTGAGGAAGGGGCTAGAAAAGGTGCCCTAAAGAAAGCCCACTTCACATCACCCTGACTGGTATACCGCGACCAGTGGGGATCCCTTTTTGCGGTCGAAACAAAAAGAAATTCAGCTTACTCAGGCTAGGAGCCTGGAATATACGCACACTACAGGACAACTCAAACAACCCGGAAAGACGCACTGCACTTATTGCCATTGAGCTCAGCAGGTACAACCTGGACATAGTGGCACTCAGTGAGACCAGACTCCCTGATAGTGGCCAACTCAAAGAGCTCAGTGGTGGATACACCTTCTTCTGGAAAGGCAAGGGTGCAGTCGAACCGAGACAGCATGGTGTTGGGTTTGCAATTAAAAATGACCTTGTCAGAAACTTGCAGTCCATGCCAATTGAAATAAATGACAGGCTAATGACACTCAGGATCCCAGTTGGGAAAAGCCAGTCAGCCACCCTCATTAGCGCATATGCGCCCACCATGACAAACCCAGATGAAGCCAAAGACAAGTTCTATTCTGATCTAGAATCTGTCATATGCTCTGTCCCGGCAGCTGATAAGCTGATTCTCTTGGGGGACTTCAATGCTAGGGTTGGCTCCGAAATCTCAGCGTGGCCAAATGTTTTGGGCCCTCATGGAGTTGGTTCATGCAATAACAATGGGTTGCGCTTAATTACTTTGTGCGCTGAATTTGGCCTGTTCATTACCAACACAAATTTTAGTCTCCCCGTGAGAAACAGAATGTCATGGATGCATCCCCGCTCAAAGCATTGGCATCTCATAGACTATGTCATTGTGAGGAAGACTGACAGAAAGGATGTCCTTGTAACAAAGGCGATGTGTGGTGCCGAGTGTGGAACTGACCACAGACTCATTGTTTGCAAGCTCAGACTAACATTGAGGCGCAATAGACGCCCTCAAGGGAAAGCGCCACCTAAACGCCTAAATGTTTCAAAACTCTGCTCAGCTGAGAAACAGAGCGAGCTCTCATCAGAACTCTCCTCAAAATTGGATTGCGTGACTTTTGACCCTGAGAACATTGAACAGAGCTGGACTGACCTAAATACGACTGTACACTCTTGCGCGTGCAGCACAGTTGGTTTTCCTGTCCGCAAGCACCAGGACTGGTTCAATGATAATGATAATGAAATCAAAGTGCTCATCAAAGAAAAAAATAGTCTCATCCAAGCTCACTGCAGTGACCCCTCTTCCACAGCAAAAGCTGATGCACTGCGTGCATGTAAGGGTGTACTCCAGAAGAAGCTGAGGAAAATGAAAAATGACTGGCTTGAAGAGCGAGTAAGAGAAACTCAGAAATATGCCGACACAAACAACACTAGAAAGTTCTTTGAGAGCCTCCGAGCTGTGTTTGGACCATCCCACTCTGGCACTACGCTACTTCTTGCGTCAGATGGTTCAACACGCATTGTTGAATTGAATGCCATAATTCAGCGTTGGGCAGAACATTTCGGAGGTGTGCTAAATCGGCCATCAAATATAAATACTGAGTCCATTGACCGCCTCCCTCAGACTCCTATTAATGCAGCTCTTGCCAAGCCATTCACAGCAAATGAGACCCGAACTGCCACAAATCAGATGTCCTTTAACAAATCACCAGGCGTGGATTCAATTCCTGCTGAGGTGTATGCCTTCGGTGGAGAAAAGCTTATTGAAAGGTTGACCGAGTTGTTCAATCATATGTTGAAAGCAGGGAAGCTGCCACAGGACTTCAAAGATGCTTCAATCATCCATCTGTACAAAAACAAAGGGGACAGCCAAGTCTGTGACAACCATCGGGGAATCTCTCTACTTTCAATTGCTGGCAAAATATTGGCAAGAATGCTTCTGAATCGCCTTCTTGATCACCTCTCGTCAAATGACTTGCTTCCCGAGAGCCAATGTGGCTTTCGTAAAGAGAGGGGAACGGCGGATATGATTTTTGCTGCCAGACAGATTCAGGAAAAATGCATGGAACAAAATAAAGCGCTGTATATCACATTTGTTGACCTCACAAAAGCATTTGACACAGTGTGTCGTGAAGGCCTCTGGAAAATCTTGGCGAAGTTTGGGTGTCCACCCGAATTCATCACAATAGTGCGCCAGTTTCATGATGGCATGCAAGCTGCAGTCAAAAGCAACGGCACTGTTTCAGAGCCCTTTGCTGTCACAAATGGGGTAAAACAGGGTTGTGTCTTAGCCCCAACTCTGTTCAGCATCATGTTCTCTGCAATGCTACAAGAAGCCTTTAGCTCTCCTCCTCAAGGGGTAAGCATCAAGTACCGAACTGATGGCAGTCTATTCAACCTCAGGAGACTTCAGGCAAAAACCAAAACCAAAAGTACTCAAGTCTGTGACCTACTATTTGCTGATGATTGTGCACTTCTGGCACACGATGAGGATAGCATGCAAAACTGTGTTGATAAGTTCTCTAGTGCCTGTGACAACTTTGGCCTCACAATAAGCACAAAGAAGACGGAAGTGCTCCATCAGCCTACTCCAGACGACAAGTATTCTGTGACCCCAAATATCAAAGTCCATGACAGTCTTCTGAAGGTGTCGGAGAACTTCACCTATCTTGGCAGTACACTGTCTTCCGCGGCTCGTGTTGATACTGAAATTCTCTCAAGAACCAGCAAAGCCAGCTCTGCATTTGGCAGGCTTCGAAAGAGAGTATGGGATGTTGCCGGCATTCGCACAGTCACTAAGCTGAAAGTGTACAATGCTGTGGTCCTTCCCACCCTACTCTATGGGGCTGAAACCTGGACAGTGTACCAATCGCATGCCAGAAAGCTAAATCACTTTCATATGGCCTGCCTTAGAAAGATCCTAAGGATCAAATGGCAGGATAAAATTCCAGACACTGAGGTCCTCAATCGTGCCAAGGAATTGAGCATCTTCTGCCACCTGAAAAAAATTCAGCTACGTTGGGCAGGACATGCTGTCAGAATGCCCGACTCCAGACTCCCTAAGCAAATCTTCTTCTCTGAGCTCTCCAATGGAACGAGGAATGTTGGGGCCCCAAAGAGTCATTACAAAGACACTCTCAAGCAATCACTGAAGGCCTTTGCCATTGATGTGAGTGAGTGGGAAAAGCTCTCGCTTGATCGTGCAAATTGGAGGGCGGCCCTTACCAGAGGCAGCAAAGCATGGGAAGCTGACAGAGTCCAGCAGGCTATCAAAAAAAGAGAACGGCGCAAGAAAAGGCCCAGTGGTACTGAACCAACGGAGCACTCTTGTCATTTATGCGGAAGGGTCTGCAGGGCAAAAATAGGACTTATCAGTCACATGAGAAGCCATAAGTCATGAAAGAACAGTCTTTCCGTTCTGTCCTCTGTGTCCTTTAGTTCTCTTTATTGTCCATGTGTTGAAATTCTCAACAATTTCTGTTCTTTATTCCTCTGGTGTTGTTAAGGTCATCATCATACCTGATGGACGAACTATTATGTGGCAAACAACGGTCCCGATTGACATTTGATTATTGTGGGCACTGGGCTAGGGAAACAGGACTTGTAACCATAGGTACTGCTACTGTTGTTGGTGTAGTTGTTTGTTTTTGTTTGTACCACTGTGATGGTGGTGGTGGTACCGTTAGCTGCCCTAAGGGCTGGGATGATGGTGGCAGGCGTGTCTACCGTGCTGCTATGATAGAAAAAGCAGATATCTTACACGAAGCAGATGCGACGGCGAAGGAATGAGTAGAAGTAGCCTTTTTTTTTTTCAACAAAATCAATGTCAAGTTGGTGGCAGGTACAAGTCTCCAAGTCCCTCCTTCTGTCTAGCACCACTAACCAGCACCAAGTCAGGGTCGAGTGCCAGGGCCCGACGTGCCAGAGTGCCACACTAGATTGGCACATTCAAGCAGGTTAAACGGAACCCCCTGGGCCGACTGTGCCAGTCTGTTTAAACTAAGCGCAACTACAACAGTTTAATTCTTCCAACAGATCCCAGCCTCTCCACCATCCCCTATTAAACCCGCACCCACATCCATACTTACTCCGCACAGATCTCGGAGTTGACGTACGGGTCACTTTTTTCATTACTCTCGTTTGTACGGTGCAGTTTGCGTGTTTTCATGTTTTTTTTGTTCTTTAAATGATCCACGGGGCGTGTTCAGGGCGTCAAGAACCTGATGGGTAGCCGCACTGCGCTGGGTGCATAACCTTAAATTAAAAATTTAAACTAGCAAGTCAATCAAATGTTTGTCTCTCCATAGATTCACGTTAAGAAAAACAGATCAGAAATGAATTATCTGATACACGGATCCCGTGCTTCCATGCGTCAATGCTTTTTGCGACAGGTAATGATGAACGGCAGATTTCTACTTATTTTTTTGCGACAGGTAAAGATGAACGGCAGATTTCTACTTATCATTAGGACACGTGGTTTCCTCGGACAATATGGTTTGACGCACAAATATAAATAATTAAATTATATCGATATAATATCTCTTTAATAACCCAATTCGCCACATGTGACCTTACAATATATGCATTCCAATATCACAGGACCGGCGACTTTCCATTAATTTTTACATGTTCCGAGTGATTACACGCAGATAGATCCTGAGATCGTGACTGTAACAATGCGCTGTTGGTGGAAAAGAAGCCGTTGTATGAAAGAGTATTGTGAAGATAAAAATAATAAATTTACATTCTGCTTGTGCTGGTTTAAGAGAATAAACAAGTTCATTAATCTCAACGTGTACATTCCAAGGCTATACGAGGAACTGTCCGCCTCCTATGCATTCCTTCCTTGGTGCACACAAAGCACTAATGAAAACGAGGGAAGTTGTTGTGTTAAATATGCACTGAGTCACACAGGCGTTACTTTTCTTGTTGACTTTCGCTAGTGAGGAAACTACGTCCATTGTGGAAACACGTACAGATGTTTGAGGTTATGAGGCATGCGTACGTGTGCCGGGCAATGGTGTTAGCGGGAGTTCGACGCTGGGTGTACTACTGCACTATGGGGGTCTTTTTTCCTTCACGTTTATAAATCCAACCCGCTGCCTTGTTCACAGGGTGTTGCAAGAGAAACCTACTTGGCCTGGGAAACGTACTATTTATGACATCGACTGCTCCCCTTATAGTGTATGACTATTTCAATTGCCAGATGGAACATTAATTCTGCATGGCAACCAACCGCGTTATCTAATTATATATTACGCACTTTCTCCACCTTTGAACGCAAAAGGCTTTTTTATTAGGCCATCTACAGTAACCAAATTTTGCATGTAGGTTTCAAATACCGTGGAGGGTGCACAAACGTTTTTATTATTTTGATTGCTTTTGTCTTTGAATTTATAGAAAATGCATTGTTTCATCGTGCTGTCAACAGTTCTAATTTTCATTCTCCACCTTGGCTCCATTCTGTTATAGCACCGTGCATGTCATGAAAAGTAACCATTTCAAGGTTCAGTTTGGTGCGTAGTGTTCTGGCGTGCATGAGTCCTGAGGCAAGACTGTAGATTATTACTTTTATTATTATGAGAGAGAGAGAGCACATGATTGTCATATAGTGACAAAATAAAAGGTCCCCAACTATCGGGAAGAGATACTCAGTTATACTTACCTTGGAAGTTCTCCACATCATCCCATAAACTGTTTAAATAATGTCCATATTTGCAGACAATGTTCACCATTTCCAGTCAAGCATGTTCTTTACAGAAATCACATGTGTTCGTGCACACTTAAACTTTCAAGGCATTTCTGTTCTTCACAGTTCAAATTTCACAATGCTCAACTATGAGTCGCGACAGTGGTATATTTTGCCTATTCTTTAGAGAGTGCACAAAAATGTTCCTTGCCGTAGTTCGACCTTTCCTGTGGCTCCTATTAAAACCAATACTTTGATGTAATGTCCAAATTCAATTCCATGAAATTATACATTGTGTGAGGGATATTCCAAGAACCAGTCACTTCACTGTTCTTTAAAGTACGGGTCATTCCATTACTAAGATCCACGATGCCACATGTCATGATAAAAATCTTCTGCATTCAGCTAGAACACCAAAGTACTGATCAATCCTACAGAAGCTCTGAACATCCAATCTTGTAATGTTTCGCACTGTCAGAAAACCTAGGTAAATTTACCATGGTGATCATTTCAACAAATCAGCATGGACTAAAAGGAAATCCTTGTTGATAATCACCTTATAGGAAAACTCCAAAATCGACCAGAACTTCGACAACGTGTACAGAAATATTTAGGTCAAAGAAAGAAGCTTTAGGGTCTCAATCAAGGAAATTACGACACTGTAAGCATCTTTGAAATCGGAAATTTTCATACCATCTTATCTGCTTCAGCAACTGACAAAAAGGGGAGGGGGGGGGGGGAATGCAGAACAAGTATTAAGAAGGTTTGCTTTCGATGTCCTAATGATCCAAAATAACTTTTCAGACAAACCTTCGTAATATTTACGGAACATCATTGTCCTAACGCACTGATTAGTCGAAATCAGAACCTGTTCTTACTTTAAGTCAATTTAAAGAAAGAAAAAAAACTCACAGCACTGAAACTTAAGCCTGAGGTCCATTTTCACTTATCCGAACAACACACAGGCAATTCGATCGGAGTTCAAAGACGCTCTGCAAATGGCCCATGCTCAGAAATGCTCACTTACCTATCATTTCAAGTCCAGGGAAGCCCTAAGCAGACACGCCCTCCCTATCAACCAATAGGCTTGCCAATTTCAAGAGTTCGCTACCAAAGGCAAAAGTTTGGTTCATTTCCCCTGCTCTGCTGCCAGAACGCGTTCCTAAATCCTTAGCACCTGGCGAAAATTGGAGTTGCCAGAAGCGACCAAAAATACACGCGAATAGACCCAAACCAAGACAAATAAATTCACAGTTTGCTTGACATTTTGAGGGCCAGTTTCGTTTGTTTTACTGTGAGGTGTAACGGGGGATGTGGGCAATAATTATCTTCTGAAGGATTTCTAGCCTAACTTTTGCGAGGTAAACTTTAACAAACAGACCAGTACTAGTAAAAGCAACCAACTTGCAGGCACACGAGTGCTTAAACAAAAACGGCATTATTATGTTGCCGTACGTTTGAATATCTTGGAAACTCCACTATTTACAACTTAATATGTACCGTGCAAAAATGATCATTCGAACGTCAACGGAACCTTAAATATCTTCTCTCTCTTTCTCTGAAGGTAGGCCGTTAATCCATTGTACATGTACAACAACAAGACAAAAAACTTTTCACTGTGAAGAGGGTTCAGGAAGGGGGGGGGGGGGGATTCTAGACAATACTTTGTAATTAAGAATCCCGTATTCCCATTAGCCCAAACCAAAAGAAAAATTTCAGTCATTGACAACTATGCCCCGTCCTACCGCGAGAACCTTTTTTTTCTTTAAACGAAATGAGTCTAAGGGGGAAAAGAGGGGGGGGGGGGAGAGAGAGAGAGAATTCTGCTGTCGTTAAACATGCATCCATCTGGCAAATTGAGCAAGGAAGCCAGTACAGTCATGCCAGGTGAAACTACAATTTAAAACAAACAAACAAAATAATAACGGACTCGGCCACCCGCATGGCGACGATCAAAGTCGGCCTTTCTAGGTAATTACTTCGGAACTGAGAGCTGAGATGCTTCTCGACAGCACAGATGATAATGTGATGAGAGCAGGACGACTTGTTTTCACATTTGCGCCGCTATTTTTTCCCGCAACACTGTCCTGGTGAAATGAAGCAAATCCTGTTATCTGAATGGTAAAAAATATCCATGGCATTGAGAATTCACGTTTTGCTTCGCCAAAGCACAATCATCCTTGAACACAGTCAGAAAGTGTGTCTTTCTTTGTGTGAAAAAAATACCCTGTGTTCATTGGAAATAGCACAGTTCGTATTTAAAGGTGCTCTGTGGAAATGTCACAGACATCCCACTAATAATAATGCTTATTGCACAGAACCCCAGGCAGTCTGTACGGAACGAAAGGTTCAATTCCATTTGCCATCGTCGGCCAACAGAAATCATAATAATAAATCTACCCTTCACACAATACAATCTTAGCAATGCCCGTCCCGAATGACTTCGATCTTGAGACAAGACCGTAGACAAACAATGGTTGAGAAGACCAAAGATAAAACTATCTTTGGGGCGTCTTAGGTTGATCCTCGCTTGACCCCTCTTTAAGACATTACGTGTATAATTATCTCTGGAGATCCGTCTTCAAAAAGGTGGCTCTTGACGGTATAAAAGGGTCTACAGCTAAAGAATGCTACAGCAAACATTTTGTTCTGCTCTTAAGTTAATCAACTGAGCAAAACAAAAAGAAGAGTGATTACGCTGAGTAGAAACCTGATGTACAAAATATGGCGTGGAATAGGAAAGTACACGCTCATGTGAAATCGAGAGACGTGACATGACAGTTAGGTGGTGAGAACACAACATAATAATGAATGGGTTCCCTTTGTCTTCTCAGACACTGTTTACACCTACCTAATCGCGTAGCTGAAATATCTAACTTCAGATACTAAATGGACAGTATCTGTGATAATACACCGATGTTATGTCCACCACAGTGCACAATATCCCCAATCCCTCACTGTATCTTGTCGACCTCTGTCTTTCAGCTTTTCACAGTTTTATTATTATTATTGATTAAAAGAAAAACGGGTGAATTCCAAAAGCCAAATTACCGGACTACCAAATCTGGACGAATATTGTGAATGTCTCTGTTAGAAAAAAAAAAAAAAACATGTCCATGCAAATCCCGCGACATCGATTTCATTTTCGCACTAATTCACGTCAATATTCTAACAGAAATGAGGGAATTCCAGCAGGCACATTCTTATTACGAAAACATAACAAAAAATATCACTCCTTGGGCTGAAGGCAAAGATTTAATTAACAAACACAACAATGCAGAAAGTTCTGTCAGTAACTTGTAACCTCTGAACCCACTGCATCTGTCACTTTCGCGCGAGCTTCAAACACAACAATGCCTTGTATGACGCGATTCACGGTGTCTTTTGCAGGTTAAAAAGTAGGATAAACTGTCAGCTGAACTGTTAACTGCTTCACTGAAATGTAGCTGGAATCTTAGTAACAGAATGTCTCCGGGCCACTGGTCAAACTGTGTTCGTGTCTTCCCCTACAAGACCAATTTCTGTAAGGCCCTCTGAAAATCTGTCCAATCTGCCTGGTGAGGGTACAATCAATATGGAAATGTTCCAGCGCCAAGTCTGCCTTATCCCCTCCTAATCAAACATCCGAACACCCTCCAAAATCTGTCCTCTAATGATAATGAGGAAACCTGATCGATGACAACGAAAGTCGCTCGTTTAACCACTGCAAAACTAGAAGCACGCACTTTCCCATATTATCTTTAACAACGTTCAGGCTTGTTCTGCTTGCCATGTCTCCCCAAATGATAAAAAGTTTAAAATCTGTTTTCAAATGCCGAAATACAGAATCAATCCTCCACAGTGAAGAGACACCAGCCACTGAAAGGTTGAAAAATCAATATTTCACAAACTACATACCACGAAAGTATGAATAAATTATTCCTAAGTAATTATCCAGCCTTTCATCCACCGCAAGCAATCATTAAAAAGAGCTGGAAACTTTGGCCCAATTTGAATGACTTTCCCAGAGCCGTTAAAATCACACCTTTAACACTGTGAGCTTGCTGGTTTAGATCTCAGATTGCTAATGTTGAATACCGTTAAAAGTTCTCAGTATCTGTATCTTTTATGAAATGGAAATGAAATCCTCATAAAAGTAACAACATTCCATACCAGAAATCAGCAATGCATTAACTTTAACAGAAAGAGAGAAATTATTTATGTGTATTGGAATTAAATTCCAACGGCAGAACTGCCTGTGAAAGGATGCGCAAAGGTGCATTTTGCCTGACAAACATCATGTAAGGTTTACTCTGCCAGTAAATTCTCCCATTTGCTCTAGTATTACGCCCAAAGGAAAGATTACTTTTCGCCGTGGAATCTTCACTACCCTAATTTACTGCATTGTCTCGAATCGACACCTCTAGAAGTACATATCACTTATCAATTTCACGTTCTTCAAACACACTGTACCGACCATTCTCTCGCCACTTTCCGTCTTCCAAACATTCTCCTTCGCCTTTTCCCTCAGTTACATCTTGTCATAAGAATTCAATTTCTTGTCGTTCATTTGCGCTGCCATCCACTACATTATGCAGGGTCACAGTGTCGGTCACTGGACTGAGGAACAAGGCAAATCGATTAGCCAGGGGGGTGAGACTGATGAGGACAAAAGGTTGACTTGACCCGCCAACAACTGCCTGGGGTCCAAAGCTGACACGATTTTGCAAATTGGGCGCAGTTCTACTTTCTGACAGGAAGTGCGGCTTGGCGCATGTTGCCCATGCAAGAGGTCGGATTTCTGGTGCTACTGACATTATATTTACTCTTATGTTGGTGCTGGGTTCCCTAGATCCTACAACTCTTGTTATATTATCTGATCTATGTGTAAAACTGTTCCGTATTTGCACTGATCCATGACAAACTCCAATAAAACACAGAATCCGTTACCAGTATCGCCAGCTACACGATAGGACCAGCTGCTGCTATCAGCATGTCAAACAGACAACAGTAATGACTATGAAGTTCAAGGATTAAAAAAAAAAAACGAAAGAAAAGTACATCAATTAGTAAATAAATTAAAAAGTAGATAAATTATGCCGATTAAATGTTCGTTGCGGGGGCTTTTATGCTATTCAAGGTGCATATTATTATAATCCCTGCCATTCAGATTAATACAAGTCTGGCTCTCTAATGTCCACGGCCGTACAAGTATTAATTTATGTCCTTTGTATTTCTTTGTCTTTGCAGTTCTAACCGACACCAATACAGTACCATGGGCATGCTTTGGTGGCCGTTCTAATCACATTTCTCCCACTCGTTGGTGCTTTTTCTCTTTCTTTTTCTCAAACGTTTTGCAGGCCTGACTTTTTAACAAGTAACCGAAAGGCAGCGACAGATTATAAAGCTGCTGAAATAATAAAATATTAATAATTCTTTCGTTTCTACTCGACCCTGCGCTTAGGTAGGTTTCAATTGCATCCTTCTCTTCGTGTCTCAGCTTTACCCCGTGTTTGGAGCGCGTCGGACTGGGGTCGTGAGGTGGGGTTACACCGGTATTAATCTCCTCAGTAGCTTTGAAAATAACTTCGTAAATTTCCAACCACACAATCATGAGGGTTCGCTCGTGTCTATGTAACGATCTGAAGAAACTTGCTTTCAGCACTTACCTTTTAAAACCTGTACTCGGATAGAGAGAACGTCAAAGACATAATAGCTAATCCATGTTTCCATCACCAAGCTGGCCTGCGCTCTGTTTTATATCCCCATGGACGCATTCAGAGAAAATAATTTACAGTTCATTGTGCGCCATGGTTCACATTAATGTCCTGGTTTTAATAGTGAAGTAACTCTAGCAGTTGTTCTGTAGCCTTACTAAATAGGGTCATATATCACTTGGGGGTCTGAGACAGAGACAGAGATAGTAGAGTACTCCAATTTACTAGAAAAGTCCTTCATGATGTAATCAATTTAGTCATTTTAAGGTAAACACTTACGTCACAAACTCCGACGGCGGCTGATCTTGATTTCATTCGCTGATGGGACAAGAGATCTTCGTTACTTGTACACACGATCATAGATCGATGATCGCTGTACTTCAGCTGACGAGATAGGTTTGTGTAACAGTTCGATAGCGTCATTTCTAGTGGGTGACAGTGCTTTACCTGAATTACCCCCACGCGGCTGTCTTGAAATTGAAGTATTATTTGTCAAACTAAGATATTTAAGACGGTATTGGCCTTCGATTTTATCACATCTCTTTTTCCCATTACATCTCTGCGTGTCACTCGATCCCCTCCCTACACAAACACACATACACTGCCAACTTGCGAGACAAAATCATGCACAATTCTATTTCCCGCGTTGCCTTTCCTTTTGGATTCAGCGCCAATTCTGTGACCCATCAGCAAAGCTGATTTTGACGACTTTGTCTGAAATTAAACTATGGCTTGCTAAAACCACAATATCGCAGTGCGGATGCCAGAAGGAAAGAAAGACGCGCTTGTCATTTAGGACTAAGTACGCCTACTTTCTTTAGCTTTTCTCTATATTTAATCCAATATGGGAGAATCAAATGCAAAAAAAAAAAAAACACATTCCTTCTACACCCAGCAAGGCTGCAGTTCACCTAAAATAGTGTTCTTTATTACACTGAAAACAACAACATTAACGTTACAAATTGAAACAGGTTCTATTTTGTCCTTCGTTGTGCATGACAGTTTACGCCAGTAAGCAAAAGGTACTACGGTATTAATGTAATAGAAATGTTAGTTCTGGTGAGTGAAGAACTCCATTGATAAATGCCGCGCTATGGCAGGATACCAGGTCAGCTGGGTGCTGGCTTTGCACCAAGTGATTCATTATTAATAGAGTACGCTGCTAAATCTAGACTCACTCACCTTTGAGATGTCGACTCTTAGCGCTCACTACATCACGTTCATTCATGGCAACCTCGCGTGAAATGCTCCAAAAAGCATGCGCCGGAATCTTATCTACGTGTATTGGGAAGTTCTAGTACATGCACGCTATCTCATACACAGGAGCTTGTCGCAGATTCCGTTCAGGCGCTACATTTTCCCAGCATTCCCTACATGGCTTCCCATCATCACTTCAACAAAATTACCACCAAATTGCAGACACGTGACCTCAACTAACAGATGGGTGCAATACAGGGGGTGTTTCAACTACATGTACACCCCAACTGCCAACATGACCTAAAAGGACGATGCTCTACCATTAGGAAGAAATTATTACAGATTTACTGCGATTTCACCCTTTGCCTAACAAAACCTGGCACCCATAATTTATTATTAGCATTGTGTTTGTAAAGATAACAATGCCCACAACCATTCCTATTCATTATTTTCAGCACTGCTTTCATCAATCACTCATTTCTGCTCCTTTAAAGCTACACTAAATAAAATCCCGACGCATGCACTTAATGACATGATAGAAACAGCGATGAGCAAGAATGAAACCACGTCAATTTTAGATTCAGGTCCGTTGGTGCACAAGTCACGACGAATTTTAAAATTTACATAGCAATGCAAATTCTAATGCTAATTCAATGAGATTCCAGATTAAAATGAAGTTAGGATCCTTTTGATCCCCCCAAGAGCACGCATGTTCATGGCCTTATCATGGAATACGACGGTTCGTTCGATATCAGTCTTAGAAAGCAAAACTCAACCTTTCTGGGTGACGTTTTGCACCAGGATTTGCACCAGTGCGGTTTGCAGTAGTGCCAGGCATAAGTAAAAGCATGTACTGTGTGTGTGCGTATCACAGGGCAGGGAGGGGAGGGTGTACCATTATTTGCACTCAATGCACCTATGTCACCAAACCAACTTCTGTTGAACTCTGGATGTAAACTGGAAAATCTGACATGACAACGTATCAATTTTGATGGACATTTTTTTTAATTTTTTTTTAATAACTGGATGTCACGCTTAGAAAACAACATTCTTCCTGCTGAGTCTCTATAATATAAACGGCGAGCGCTGCCTCAACATCGTTAATGGTTTCTGTCCAATTTTCTGCAGACCCAAACTCAGCCTACCCTTCCTTACATGGTGGATGCAATTTCTGTCGACATGCAACCAAAGAACTAATACAGAATGGCCTAATGACGTGATGACGGTCCCATTGCGTGACAAATCTATTGTAACGTGTGAACAGATGGGCTGATGACAGATTACACTGGCTAAACATTTTTTATTTTTAAAGTTTACGGAATACAGTGGGAAATTTCGATTGCTTTCCATTTATCAATACAAGCCGATCAAATGGGTGTGACACGAGTCATTATATACACGTAAAAATATATTGCTCAAGACATGTCCCTCCGCTGAATTATAAAGCTTCCCCTAAAACAGAAACTCAAACCAAACACACAAAGACATCAGTATACGAACAGGTTTGTAGAGTAATAAATGAAAATGTTCTCATTTGTGATTTCTCTTCTTTAAGATGCCAGATTTTTTACAGTCTGTCTGCTAAACCCCAGTGGTCGGTCAAACTCCTTCCTGTTCATTTCATTCTCCCACCCTCCAAGTATTAAAGAACGAATGCTAACTTGATTTATTTGTCTGTTTTATGACCATCTTTCACTACTTAAACTTGACTGTAAAAGCCATCTGACTTCCCATATAATCACCGAAAGCCAATTTTGCAACCCAACACCCCGCCAAAAGTCAATGTCTCAAAAATATTTTGGCGAACCCGTTTCCTCTTGCGTCAGCAAAATGTCAAATCTGGCCACAGGCCAAACTGTTCCAATCCCGGAATCTATAAGCCTTTAAATTCGATTCATTAAGCACCATACGTTTTAGCGTCCTGGACCTAAACGCCTAGATCCGTCTAATCCTGTGTAGAAAAAATTACTGCGTAATGCCATTTTAGGTAGATCTGTGGTGAATAAAGCTGGTCGGTGATTCTAAAAACTATTGGTTGTGTCAGCCCATTCTTTGATTCCACTGAATCTGATATTGCACAGTTCTGGACGTGTCAGAACAATTGTTAGTACGATATCAATTCTGATGTGCAGATGTTGCATGTTGTTGTTGTGTGCATTTCTGCACCAATACCATGTAGATTATTTTTCGTGCATATATTTTAGGAACAGTCTTATCACTGATACCACTGATGGCTCATAACTGATGACAGATGAAAGAAAGATGAAGATATTGTGGACAGACTGCAATATTGCAAGACGTTAGTTTCCTTATAAACTTGGAGAGTTATTATAGAAAATATGAACTTGAAAGTGAACTTTGAAACACATACCACCATCTCCTCAGAGAGAGAGGGGGGAGAAAGAAAGAGACAGGTGGGAGACATAGACAAAGAAAGACAGAGAGTGAGAGAGGGAGAGAAAGAAAGAAATGACAGAAACACTTTTCTGCCCAACATATAATAAATGTATTATGGGCAAGGACTACTATATAGTAGTCCTTGATTATGGGCTAATTTTCAGGGAGGTCGTTGTATTGTAGCGGTGGTTCATAGTGGGTTTTAACGACAGCGGCACTGCATTGTGAGAACCACTGTCAGAAACTGTCGGCTTTAATAACTGTAATGCTGGTCATAAACTGGCTTTTGTTCTTTCTGATTGTGTGGGGTACGGCCAATTTGTTTCATTACCGATTTATGACTTGGACTATTGAAACCTGAGTCAAACTGACCAACCGGTAATTAGCCTTTTGAACCTAATGGTTCTTAAGACAGGTCTACTGTAAATATAATAATTATTACTCTGGCATGGTGCGCTGATCAATTAAGCTAACAATCTGACCACGTGAAAGAGGTTAGGCCGACAACAATAATAATCTATGTCTTGTGTAAGCTTATGCAGCTATATACCCTGAAGAAAACAGTTGAAATTTGTTTCATTCAGTGTATTTCATTTCAACAAACTGTAACGACTTACATTTTCTTCTCTGTCATTCATGTTTCTGTACGTTTAAGTCTACTGCACTGTGCACACATTATACACAACTATCTTGCATTTTCGACACAGTCACGCCTACCACAGTGACATAAACAAAAAAGAAAACATTTCTTATGAGCGATTTTGCTACCCGCTCTTCCTCGGCTTAACTCAAAGTAACACTATGTGAGGGTATCTTGTCAAAACACCCCTCTTTTACTATTTCTGGCGCAGTTGATACGAACTGCATTCACGGGTTTTGTCACCGCTTTCTGAAAACTTGTCAAGGTATACCGAAGACTGCTCGAGTGGCGGGTGCCTTCAAAAGCGAATTGTATGCCAAACACAAATCACCATCAATGAAAGTGACACCTAAAGTTGCTACTAGTGGTAAATATTTCACTGATAAATTTTGGTGCATGTCTGTCGTGTCTCCGCACTTCATTTGGACGAAACCCTAATTCTGGCGTGAAATGAAGTTTGTATGCAATACGCAATGATGATCATGAAAGAGGACAACTAGCTACTCCGGACGGAGTGCCAAGGACTGAAACAACTAAGATCCCGCCACCTCCCAGATACCCCGACAGTCTCCAATTGCCTTTATGGGGACGTTAAACAATTAAAGAATACTGCCATATTCGCCATTGCCGTCACGAGTGAAAACTCGATCGGCCAGGGATGAGCACTCGAGCTACTCCGGACTGTCTCTGGGCTTGAATCTTTGAGAGAGTTACAGTCTCACTTTCAAGTGAATTATCTTGCATGCGCTTTGCTCAATGTGATGTCCAACTACCTCTTTGAATAAGACTGAACTGCAGCTGCAGGAGTCAATTTGCATGAAGTTTGTTGATGCTGTGGATATCCGGAAACAATTCAGCGCTGGGCTCACCCGCTATTACCTGTAATTTATTGTTTACACCGACCGGAAATTGTTACGTTGGTAAGTTGCCCGCTACGAACATGTACAAGATAAAGTCTATGTGAAATGTATCGGGGAGAATTATCTCTGACGCAACACTGCTCTGCGATTGTTTCCATAACTACTATACAAAATGTCTCACAATATCCTTAAAATGTGCCAGTTAAAGACTGCTCAACATACTGATACCTGCCTTAGATTCGGCCAACTGCCTACGTGTTGTTATTCATTACATTTTTACATTTCTATACATGTCGACTAAAGAACAAGTTCTAGAAAATATATTAGCGGCAACAATTTTCATAAGTCTGGTGTTTTTTTTTTAATGTATTTTATATTTACAAAACACGAAACCAGATCCCAGAGTCTTTTCGGGCGCGCGGTCCGCCTGCAAATCTGCAGGTACTAGATCACGCCTGTTATCTTCCACCACATTTTAATAGTCAGACTTGTGAAAGGCCCTTCAACAGCGGTGTTCTTCAATATACAAAATTAAAATCATGTATCATGCACTCTTTGTAATTTTACAACCCATCCTGAGACGCGATGCAGTTGCGTTGAATTCGATTAGTATGTAGGTGCCGTGCAGTGAGTGATTCACTTCAAGTTTTTCTCTCCATCATTTTACACAAGTGTCACATGTAGGTTACAGTGGCCAAATAGCGCGTTTACGCCCATTTGCTGCGTCATGCATTTCATACCGTGCTGTCACTAGTGTCAGTGCGCTAGCGAAGCCGGCTAGGAGTGGACACTCAACACTAAAACATTGAAACGAGATGAAGCTGAGAACTTACAACGTGCAGTCACTGTGCTGTTGACTGGCTACGAGTCGCTCCCTTAAATCGAGTCTGACTTCTGTACCTTTATAATGCATGCTGTCAATTACAAAGAGGTTTCCTTATGAATTTAAGTATTAATCTGCACGGAGTAAACTGCTCGGTGTTTGTTTTGTTTGTTTACATCGCTGTTTTCACGCATTTCAAAAGCAAACAGTTTTTGTTGTTTTTCGAGGAAACGGGGGGGGGGGGGGAGCGGGGACTTTGTACATGTTGTTCAAGTTTCACTGCAGTATTATTATTTCATCATGCTCTGCCCAACATTGCGCAAGTGTCCTTCTGTGTGACTCACGGTGCATTGCGTGTAGGCTACATAATCTGACCTACCACCATAAAAGAGGCATAAATTGACATGGGATTGTTCGTTTTTTTTTTCTTATGGTTGAAAAACTTCTATGGTGATTTTCCTAAGTCTTTTGCTGCCGACATATAATGGTTACACCAGTCTTTCACTCAATAGCACTATAGTTTGCACTGTCGATGAAACTGTTAAGGCACGTGCGTATCGCAGGGCTTAGTTAACAGACTGTTCAAATACCGGTACTACATTTGAATGCCCTAGATTTTGTACAGCTTGTATCAGAATTTAAATGACAACGAAAGATTTACAGGAACGAAAAAAAAAATAAGAAGAAGAAATCAGTTTAAAAAACAAACAAACAGAAGGCTGGTGCCTGCCACTGTTGAGAAAAAAATACTTTTCTATTGAAAGACAACTCCTAGTCCAAGAAAATATCCAGTTTTTCCTCTTCATCATGGGAAAGGAGTGGGGGGGGGGGGAGGCAAAACTGGGAAGTATCACAACGGGAAATGGATGAAGTTATCAGTATGTTATTACCACCGCCCATGGCTGGGGAGGAGTACCTTACTCGAGCGCCACTTTCACTGTTATCAATTTAAACACATGGAATGGTCAGATGGACCTGGGGGCGTGAGGGTCTAGTCAGTTTGTATCAATGGGCGGTAGTCAAATTGACTAATCAGGCGAAAAGGGGCTGGGGAAGTTGTGTTTAGTTAGTTTCTGGTCTTTGGCGCTCGAGTACGGAACTCCTTCCCATGGCTGTACGCTGACCCCAAATCTTAGAGTTCCTAATTAGATCTCAAGTAGAAATCTCCTGAAGCTCTTCAGTGGTGTGCTGGGTTTCTTTGACTAAGAAAACACTACATCCGTGCATAGTATTATGACACGATCTGAGACAAGCGCTTCCTAATGAGCACGAACTAATAATTAGAGACGCTCGGCTGATATCAAAATAGTAATAGCGGTTCATTCTTCTGCATCAGAACAACATTGTATTCATTTCTCGGACTGACCAACATGTCATATTTCTCCGACTGACCAACATCAACATGTCACCTGGACAATACATTAGCCGAAACATGCAAGACAATGTCCCTTGCTTATCTGATAACAACACACAACAAGGCATGTACAGGGTTATAATTATTACTGGCCTACATTCTCAGTACGCAACGTCCTTGCGCTGAAGCTGTCAAAGGGGAGACAACCATGATTAATCACTGTGACAACAGGAAACTGTCCCCTTTGATCTGCTGTGCTTACTAGCATGACTAACAACCGGGTAAACGCAACACACGGGAAAAGAAAACGCCCGTACGCTGTTGATGCTTAACACACTGTTGAGATCTGAAGGACCATGATTATGCTTATGTTTTCATTGCCAGAAGTAGATTGGGGGAAAAGTTTGAGAACAATTCAACTAGGGTACAAACAGTCAGACCTTCTGAACAATTCAAGTATTTCTTGACCACTGTTAAAGAAGTTCTTTAACTTTCTATCTTCTGAAATTATAACTGGCAAAGAGTTCGCATCTTACGACCATTTTGAAATTGTAAACTTTTCCACAGATTTTTTTTTTTCATTAGTTTTTTTTTTTAAATTGTGAGGGGTAGGGTTAGGGATAGGATTAAGTTTACTTTTTTAGGTTTGGGGTAAGGACAGTTAGTGTTAGGGTGGTGTGGTCAAGACATACTGAACTCTTTCCTATAATTCTCACATTCTGTAACATCTGTTGATTCAACATACTGCCTTCATAATACTGTTCTATTATGTAAACACTTTATTTATGGCAAGAGAAAAACTATATAACATTAACAATAATGTTGCGGGTTGTAGTTGTTAGCGTGTAAACTGAAGGCAGGAATTTTAACATTTGACCAACATGACAAAATAAGAATATGAATAGACCTTACACAGAATACTTTCAGGATGGTCTGATTCGTACTGGAACAATCAAAATTGCATTTAAAAAAGAAAAAAGGACTAAAATTGAGACTAAAGATGAGATAATAAAAGCGCTTTCATTTCAAGTCGTCAAGTTGTTAAAACTTGCTTCTTAGCGTAATGTAAATTTAGTATACCTCAATGTTACCGTTGCTATTGCAAGTTAACATTTCAAAACAACTTATCATCCTCAAAATGTTCCATGAGAAAAATTAAAATTGTACATAGGTGTCAAGCTGTAGTTAAAAAAAACAAAATTATACAACTCTAAATTTGCCTTATCATGTGTCTCGTGTAATATTATTCTGGCTGAGACAGTAAAGCAAATGATATCTATTTCTGTGGATGTGAACAGTATGTACATGTCAATTTTATAACCATTCTGAAATTCTTGTACTTACTTTGCAGGTTCTGAATGGTCATCTGGATGCCTTGACCAGCTGCTGCCCTGGCTGACATGGGAGCATCTGGCCGTGGAGAAGGCGGCACACTGGATTCATCGCTGGTCGTATATCTATCCGACATGGCTGACTTATTCTGTGTGTTTCATTAATATTTCAAGCAAATGGCTGGTGCATTGAAAAATAATGATGGTATGATTGAAACACCATAAAAATCTTTTCCCTTGGTGTCAAGCAGATAATCAGTTTTTATTCCATTTACTTGGTCCTTGTGACATTGAAAGCAGTCACAAGTGAGTTCTTGTTTTTCAAGTCGTCATGTTTCACATATTTCCCTTCTCTTGTGCAGTATGGCTCTGAAATAAAATACAGTAATCATGACATAACCATTATGTCAATGTAAGTTCTGCATTATCTTACTAACTGTATATTACATCAGCAAAAATATAATAAGGAACTCATTATAAATTCATGTGTACATAACTTATAGATTTATGTAAAAACCGATTGAGCTATGCCTTTCTACAAGCAAACATATATCTCTACAAAATAATCAGTCTTGTCACATGCAGCTCTATCTTGTACCATCCCAGTGATGAAATATTTCCAAGCCAGCATTGTTAATAAGAATAAGATTTAATTGATAAAAGAGTTATCTAACCAGAAATAATTATCCATAACTCTTGCTAAAACAAATCATCATCTTCCCAATGTCCATGGCTTTTTTCTTAGGTTTGTTACGTTTCTTTCATGAAAACTGTTATCAATATCATACTAAATGAAATTCAGAAATTTCATCTCGAGCACTGTTACTTTGGAATGACAAATCACATTTAGCCAGACCGAGTTATAAGTTAACAGCAGCACCCCCATAGAATTTTAACAATGAAATCTGAGTGAAAACTATGAATGTGATGAAAAGATTATAACAACGATTACTGCTTACTTCATTTCCAATTTCTCATGTTATTATCATTATATCAATTTCACTCACTATGTAATTGTTTCATAACTTTTGCTAAGACATGACCAGTTTACATTTTATACAAACTTGAAAGAGCTATAATATTAATACATTAATTTAAATGTGCACATTAATTTCCAGTGTCAATCTGTCATGAAAGCACAGAATTTGAACACTACTGGAACCATTGGCAGAGATATCCTTTCCCGGCAGGCTTACCTACACCCAACTGCTGTAAAAATAACCTGTAATGTGTCCTCTAATTACCACGAGCCCATATCCTAGCCTAAGTGGATTTGGTTCCTCTGCAGCAATGTTGTGTAAAACCTGGTTGCAGCAAGTACAAACATGCCCTTACTCTCCCCACGAATAGTACCAACAGGCGCTATGTCAGTCAATGCGGTTTTATTGACGTGTTCTCCGATAAAGCACGGCGCCTAACGTGTGCTCCCTCTTTACAATGAACAAACAATGAACTTGATCGATTTCAATACAGCTGTAAACTAATGTGTAATCTGCCTTTCATTTCTAAACTACTCCACAGAAAACACACTTCCCGCACCTAACTGCTGTGCTATTTGTTCTGCACAATCAACAAGAGGCAAAGTTACTAAAGCGTGACGCATGCAAGTCTGGAACTTTGTTGGGCTTGCAGGCTAAGGAATGCCTGAAGGTGCCAGCAGAAAAGAAAAGTTGTGCCTGCTGTATTCTAACTGAAGAAGAGTTATTAATTTTTCCGCAGCCATAACAATTTTTAATAGGTTGCAATACCCAATACTTCAACCTCAAAATATCTGGAAATTATTTAAACTAGACTATATAAAGTCGTACGAAAAGTTAGTGACTTACCAAAGTTCGCGGGTCTAAGCCCGTTGCCTCTGACGCCAATTTTTTGTCAATAACAGTAAAGCATGCGCAGTCAACCGGTAGGACTTAGTGCAATGCCCTACCGCCGCCTGGCGGTGCGAGCCTATCCTGTTCTCTGTGGGGTTCTAACTGGGTTGGCGGTATTAGTCAGGAATTAGACACGTTATATTGCGATGATTATGCTTTATTTGCAATGTATGTAAAAGAGATGCGAAAATTAAAAGATCACTGTTGTTGCCAAGTAAATTGTCGGACGTTATTTTCTTAGCTGCATGATCGTTTTTGTGCTGTCTTTGTGTTTATTGCGTTGTTGTTTTTCAAGTTCATGCACTAATCTATCACATAAAGATTGCTAAGTGCATTTATTATTAAACCTTGATACGCTCCTACTTTCAATGCCACTATAATTGAGCACATTATTTTCTGTCAAATGAGACTGAGAGTATCACATTATCATAGTTGCTAAAACCGGTGCGGCAGATTTTTTAAAAGTAGGTTCGGAGCCTACAATTTTATTCGGTAGTCGTTAAGACTATCTGCAATCTATCTGCCTTTATCCCGTGTGTCTATGTGTGTGTCTTTCAAGTGTGCGTTTTTATATCAGTTCTCCTTTATCACCTTTGTGTTTGCACACCTAGTAAAAATACATATTTTCGTCTGCCAGTGGCCAAATTAAAGACAAGCCTTGTCAGCTTTTCACATAAATTCACAGACGTGTAACATGTGCTTGGGTGCATGCTCTGTGGCATCCCAGCGATAAATTATATTTAACGTAAACGTTTTAAATATATACTGATGTAGTGGAATTTTTCATTCGTTGATGGTTGTTCGCTGAAGAACTGAAGAAAAGTTTTGGCCATGATGATGAGTTGCGTTGGTTGATGAAGTTAATTGAACATGAATCCTGATGCCGTAATTATTGGTGTTATTTACGTTTTGTCAGTGTTCAAAGTATAATGGTTTTGTGTTTTTTTTTTGCTACTCCTGTTTTGCGTTTACAAGCTTGATGTAGACTTTATTTGCTGGTTTATTACTGTCGATACCGTGCATAATGGGTACTGGAAACACAGCCACTCATTACTATCACAATTTCAATGAAAGGGCAACATCTTGAGTCGTGGAGAAGACAAACAACAACAATAATTCTGTAATGCAGTAGCGGCCTCATCCCAGTACACAAGCTCTCACGCCAAAAATAGAAAAGCTACCAAAACATACTTACAACGGCCAAACCTTTCTTTCCCACTCTAGTTATGAACATTATCCGTCTTTTCTCTCTCTCTTTCTTTCCTCTGGACTGTGCACAAACAATTAATTTAACACAGCAAAACACACACAGACATTGTGTTTATAAAATTCCATTCACATTCTCTTATATAATTTACTCAATACAGCCAGTACACAGCAGTTACACAGCAACACGTGTGCACACAGCTACAGTCATTTGTGGACAGACATTCCTGTATACAACATTATGTGGCATTGAGCTGTACAAAATATCTATATATATACATAAAAAGGCACCCGGTATTTATGTTGTTGCGCCCGTGCGCGCATTCACACGCACGCACGCACAGACAGACACACACACACACACAGACACAGATGCGACTCTTCGAACGGCCTGTGTTAGTCTCATTAACCTTTTTCTTATTAGTATATTACCCAACGAACTTACACAAGTGATAAGCCTTTCACAAGGCCAAGAAATCTGCACAGCATTACACACAGTTCGCCCAGTCTCCAAATCTAATCTGAAACCGGCATGGGTTGGCGATAAACGCAATTTACAACCCGCCCGGCGCGTGCAGGCTGATCGGCCAAATGTTGAGAAAGATAAATATTAGTTATTGAGAGTTGAGATATTATATATGGCCTTTAGCGTCTTTACAGACGGTCTTAGCAGCTAGAATATTCACTTTCACTTTGACTGACAGCTTCTCTCGTGGCTTATTCTACCAATGTTTGACCCGAGAGTGCGATGGCAGTGATTGCAGGTCAGTCTTTTGGGTTCACTTTGGCGAGTGTTTTCATTCCGCCTCTGTCGTTTTGTCAGGTATGTTTCTTTTGCCTTGAAGTCTATTGCGAGCGTGCCACTGCGCAATTTTTGTCTCCATCTGCTTCGATCACTTGCAAGGTTCTCCCATTCATTGGGGTCGATGTTGAATGCTTTCATCGTGACCTTGCAAGTGTCTTTGAATCGCAGATGTGGCCTACCTCTGGGTCGGTTGCCAGTAGCAAGTTCCCCGTAGAGAATTTGTCTGGGGATGCGATCATTTTCCATACGGTGGAGATGTCCAAGCCACCGCAGTCTTTTTTTGCCTAGGAGAGCCTGAGTTGATGGAATGTTGGCTCGGCTCAGAACTTCGATATTTGAGATCCTGTCTTGCCACTTGATCTTGAGAATTTTGCGTAGGCAGCGCAGGTGGAAGGAGTTGAGGGATCTTTCATGTTTGGAGTAGGTGGTCCATGTCTCTGAGCCATACAGCAGGGTGCTTAGGACGCAAGTTTGGTACACGAGTACCTTTGTTTTGATGGTCAGCTTGCTATTGTTCCACACCCTTTTTGAGAGTTTGCCAAAAGCTGTGGCCGCCTTTCCTATTCTGGCATTTATTTCAGTTGTTATGTCTGTGCTACCACTGATGGTTGAGCCTAGGTAGCAGAATTTTCCCACTTGCTCCAGAGGAGAGCCATTCAGCATGATTGGGTTGGGGTTTCTCAAGCCTTGTGTCAAAACTACAGTTTTTGAGACACTGATCTTTAGCATGAATTTGTCACAGGCTTTGGCAAGGCTATTGATGAGAGCCTGGAGCGTGGTTTCATCGTGGGCCACGATTGCAGCATCATCTGCGAAGAGGAGCTCTTGTAACATAATAAGCTCTGTACGAGATTTTGCTTTTAGTCTGGCAACATTAAAAATGGAGCCGTCCACTCTGGTGTTAATAAGTACTCCACCTGAACATTGACCAAAGGCATTCTTGAGTAGGGCTGCAAAATATATACCAAATAAGGTAGGAGCAAGAACACATCCCTGCTTCACACCGCTGTTTACAGCAAATGAATTGGATGTGCAGCCCTCAAAGTTGACACATGCCCTCGTGTCAGTGTGGAAGGATGCAATACGTTTTAGCAATGTTGGTGGACAGCCTATGGATTTAAGGACTGCATACAGGCCAGATCGGCTTACGGTGTCGAAAGCCTTTGTTAGGTCCACAAAGCATGTTATAAGCGGCCTGTTTTGTTCTTTACATTTTTCTTGGATTTGCCGAAGTGCAAATATGTCAATAGTTGATCGTTTGCTTCGAAAGCCACATTGTGTTTCTGGTAAGACTTTTTCCGCCAGTTGTTGAAGGCGGCAGAGGATGACGCGAGCAAAAACCTTTCCAGTAATGCTGAGGAGGGATATGCCTCGATAGTTGTTGCAGTTGAGATATTATATCAGGGACATACTGAGAAATCATAATCAGTTCTGGTCCTATTTCAGTTTAAAATGGACAGATAAGATTTGCAGAGTGACGTGTGTTTGACAGCGTCTAGTGTTGTCAAACCATCCGGGAATTCATCACAAACTAACTTGTCACTGTTCCCTTAAACTGTAGTAATTGTTATGGCCACTTTTCAGTAGAAACAATGAAGTACTGTTTTATTTCAGTACAACTGGTCCAGCTAAGACGCATTTTTGAAAATTTGCTATTCCGTTACTTTTCAGCTCAAGGGTCTATCATCAAGATCACATGTATGTAGTCGAATATATTAAAAAATCTTTTTTAAATCGAGTTACTACAGTCTTAGGGGATGGTGACGGACGTTGCCTGCCAACACTAACAGTTTTGTTGTGGTTTTGTTTGTTTAGGTCACTTTCTCCAGGCTCCGTG
Organism: Onchidella celtica; assembly: GCA_963931925.1. Classification (NCBI taxonomy): domain Eukaryota; kingdom Metazoa; phylum Mollusca; class Gastropoda; order Systellommatophora; family Onchidiidae; genus Onchidella; species Onchidella celtica. Next base: position 64,710,083 of record OZ007569.1, read on the forward strand.
GTCCTAGTCCAGGAAAAATTTGTGAGCAAAACAAACAAACAAAAAAAGAAAGAGAGTTTAACACAATATTAAGCGAAAATTGTTTCATCTTTTCATATAAGTATAGGAATTACTTGCTTTTTCCGACTGGGAAGGAAACTGAAGAAAAAAAAAAAAAAGTCTCATATCTGGTTTTCAAAATGGCGATTTTAATTAACTCGTTGCTCCTAGGCCGCACGTGCTGGGCGGCTACATTTTTTGGGGTTTTTTTCTGTAAGTCCGTGGCCTCTAACTTCTAGCCCAAGTCCAGGCGCGTTGGATAGGCGGAGCTGCCCACAAATCTTACTTTTTATGGTGACAGGCCAAGATAGCATTCTTGGCGCTAACAATGAAATAACCAGGCGTAAACAAATTTTAGAAAAAGGGAATTTTCGTGTTAGAAAACTGCAGAGGCCGCATATCCAGTATTACGGGGAATGTTTTGTTGTTGTTGTTATTATTATTGTTTATTGTTGTTGTTATTAAGGAAGGGAAGAAACATATCTAAGTTCCCAGGGAAGTTACTGCTAAAATCGCCAACAGGCTCTGAATAATGTTTGGCCAGGCTGGGCCAGGGGTTTTTGACAACATTATGATCTGTGGCTGAGAAAACGGGGAAACAATAGATGACGTAACATCCATCACTCAGGTGTTGGGACAGGCAGACGGAGACAACTCCAGCGCACATTACCTGAACAGACGAATACGTGAATGAATGTGGGAAGAAGGGCAGTTAGAAAGAGGAGGGACATATGCAGAGAAAGGGGGCGATGGTAAATTTCTTCTGCTCCTTTACCTCAATTTCTTGTTGAAACTGAAACGTTGCCATACCGTATCCTGTTAACGCGCCCTGTCCCTTACTATTAATCCCACATTTCTATTTAAATAACACTTTTTCTTTTATCAGGATAATTAATTCGCAATTTGTTGCTGCAGCTATATCCAGGACATTTAAAAACCAGGAGTGTTGCTGTTGTTTGTTGTTGTTTTGGGTGTGTGGGTGGGGGGCGTGTACCGCGAGACATCGTTTACGGCTATTGCAGGGTCGTGGTGCTGGACTCAGGTCAGACTGACTCAAAAATGAAGTAGGTTACGTCAAGTGTGCAGTAATAACATTACAGGCAAACAGCTAGAACACAAGTACAGTAAGCTACATCATCGAACACTACTGACACATGTGTGGAATGTAATGTGAACAGATTGCAGGATCTGGCTGTTGTTAACTGGGTCAACTATTAGTGCTCACCTTGAAATAATGTTGGCACATAGCCTATGCTCAGATCCTCTGTACTGTAGGTGTCTAAATAGTGTCACTATTATGTAACACTGTACATTCAATTATCAATACAATAGTGCCTAGATCTGCATCAAATTAATTGTTGATTGATCATTCTTGTTGTTTTGTCTTCCTGCAATGCAACTGGCTTCTCTACGATCGCCGCCATAATTTTTATGATCTTCCAAATTACGTCGTGGGAGGCAGCTTGGGGAAGCAGCATCTATACCGGTACTATGTAGCTGAAGATGGCCAACTTTTAAATCCCATCTCCTCCCTTAATTAATAACAACAACTAACAGTCTTCAGATTCTGCATGGTCATTCCTGGCCACCAAACGTAGAACCTGGCCATGTACTATGTGTAACACACAGCTTGTTCGTTATACTTGGTGTTGGCGTGTTCGAGGATTCTGTGTTCACATCTTATTGCCCGGTTTATTTTCGAAGACAGGTATTCAAATTTATCCTGTCAAGTATTTTCAGATTGTGAATTATTAGTAGACGCATAGTCTAACTGAGCTGTGAGTTTGGTTTGATTGAGTCAATCTGTGCTTAATGACATGAAACAAAAATGGGGGGAGAGGAGGGCGGGGAGGAGGGAGAGGCGGCTGATTAATCCAGGAGACATTGCCAGTGCCGAATGCCTTGGTCGCTGAAGAAATTCAATGCCAGATTTACATCCAGCGAAGGTCAACGACAATTTACTTTCATTACTAACCCTGACAACTTGATTTACCTGTCAGCCGCTCATTTCGATGTCGTTAGTCTCAATATCAGCCGCTTGGCATTTACCTGTTTGATCGTGATTTCTAGATAGTTCTCGGTAGCCTATGGCTCCTAGATTTTTGCTTTTATAGTCATGCTTCTCGGATTAGGATAAAACCAGGCATCCTGGCCCCCGCAGTGTGAACTGTTTGTAAAAAATCCACTTGTATCTCAAGTCCAATGTAGTCTTTACATTCAATTTTATTTGTGACAAGCTGGTGGAGTACAAATAAGTCACAAAATCTGTTAACATTTCGTATGTGACGAGTCAGATCACATCCCAAATACTATGACAAAATTACAGAAACTAATCTACCAAATTAGATTCTTCTCTGTCCGTCTGAACAGTGAGGTTGTCCTTGTACATTAGTGGAGTTGCCGGGAGTTTCTCTGTTGTCACATGACACGTGAATGCAATGATATGAAAATGTGAGAAACTGTTGAAGAATCCAATATTCCCGGCCGATCTGACAGCTGTCCACAGTCATGAGGACAGTTCCCTTAAAGGACGTGATAAGTATTATAGCCGCGTGTCACGCGACTGGTATTATTTGCGTTAGTTTTTGTTATTGTAATCGCAGCCCTGTTTTCGTAGCGAGATCTTTAATTCAAACATTCTATTGCATTCGTTTTTTTACGTTCAGGATAAAAAGGCAGTTGGATTGGAAACGAACCATGCCATCGATTGAGAACCTCACTGCTACTGTAGGGTACATTCAGCATACGTGCAGCACGGGTATAAATGGGCTTTCCAGACATCTGGGCCGTTGTTTGGTGGGTGGGAGGGTCAGTGTCCGGTCAGTGCAGTTACTGTAGTTTCGACTCTGGTCAACAATATAATTGAAATTTGCCGTCATTCATTATTAATCCGCTCCACCTTGTTTACCTTTGACTAGAAAAGAACAACAGCAAAAAAAAAAAGTCGACAAGACAAGATTTCCGGTCATACTTTTCGATTCTAATGATAGAATTTTCACTCGCCAAAAATGCGGGTATTTTTTGTTGTTGTTATTGTTCGGTTTTCGGCCGCTCAAATCACTTGTTAATAAATAAAATTACAGACTGAATTTTGTCTAAAGTGGATATGTGCACGTATATTGTCATAAGTAAACAAAAATGAAGCCATGCACGGAGAGTTTTTTTTTTTTGGTCTCGTAGTCACGATGTTAGCAACACGCGACAGTTAACGAAAACGACCTTGAAGATGGACAGAATGAGCACACAAATGCGCGAATGAAGTCAATGAGGACAAAACATCAAAGAGTCAGGAACACAGAAATAAGCTTAGAATATCATCTGAATTCCATGCCTGACATTGCAAAACATGACTACCGGTATTGTGAAACAGACGAAATAATAATATTATGAAAATCAAAAAACAAAAAAAAAACGGAAACAAAAATCTGTGGGGTCACAGAACGGCCTGGAGAAGAGTCAAAATGTGGCAAAAAGAAAAATTTGTATGCAGCAAAGCCTCGCATGAGTTATATTGTATCGTTTCTGCATTATTACTTTCCTACGCGAGGAGGCTTTGCTACATACAACTTTTTCTTTTTTTGCCATATTTTGACTTAATTTTGAAACAGACCCGCCACTCACATTTCACCCGTTCTCCAACACAACCATCCGCTCCTTCTCCGGTTTCTAACGTATCTAGATCTAGATATTATTATGTCGTGTTTAACCCGAGACACAGGATACCGAGACGGTTCAATTCGCCACATTCCGTCCGTCGACTTGAGCGCGTATCATCCATGTCAACAACCCAGCAATTCGCATCACACACCTTCATAATTGAACGAAAAAGACTAGCACCGGTACCACTAAACTCTGTCAGTAGTACTCACCTTGTTTATGTGCGCGCAAAGTTGTGGACGTAATAGTGGAAGAGGGAATACATGAAATATCATAAAAACCACAGAAAAACTGTGGGATCGCAGCAGGGCTATAAGCAAAGTCAAAATTGGGCAAAAAGAAAAGGTTGTATGCTGCAAAGCCTCGCGTAGGAAATTAATATCACTTCGTGCTTCCATGTTTTTGGCGGACGGACGTGCTTTGGTGCTGCTAACGAAGCAAGAACTCGCAGCTAAGTAAACTGTTTCACTTCGTTCCTGTTGAAGTCTTTTATTGTTCGTTTTTTTCACTTGACAAAGGCGAAAGCCGAAAATTTGTGTATTTTCTGTCTTCTCTTTAGTTTGCTTTGTATTGTTTGGGTTTTATTTCTCACGCGGGGCTTTGCAACATACAACCTTTTCTTTTTGCCCAATTTTGACTTTGAAAGAAGGAATTATAGTCCATCTCGGTATTCTGTGTCTCGGGTATAACTTAAAAACGACACAGAGAAAAGAGAAAGTAGCATGATGACGCATGCCACTGACAATGTTAAACAACAAGACTGCATTCCTTGGGAATAATAGGCACAAAAGGACTATTTTTGCTTCTGTAAAGCAGGTGGCAGACTGTGTCAGATCTGTTTGACGTCTGTTTTGAGGTTTTCCTTTCCGACACCTGACTCACGAGTTTTGAGGCGTCCCAACAGGTCCCGTTGACCTCCAGAGTGCATAATTTATTATCTCACACTCAAACAGAGACAAAAATAGTCTTGTCTCAATGCGCCACCAACCTTACACACTAAAGTGACGAGTGGGTGGGGAAGGGAGGGGGGGGGGGAGGGACCACTGGACTGGGATATGTGAACAATGAGAATATTTATTATGTTGCCGCTTTTTTCTTGGGCGTCGGTACTGTTATCATGAAAGCAAAGGGAAACATTTTTTGTTTTAAAAAAAGGGGGGGGGGATTATAAGAAACAATTGCTTCTAACTGATAGGAATAGCGCGAGAAGGGAAGAAATACGAGAGACGGTAGATAAGAATGGCTAGCAGAGCAAATATTTTCAGAAATGCGGGATCATTACGCTGTACTATAAATTGTACGTACTGTTGACAGCATAACTGACGAGTTTGCTGATGAATCAACACGATCTCAGTGACGCAGCTTTTTCCAGTAACGATTAGTGGACTCTGAAGATTGGAACAGTTCCAGCTTGTTTACAATCTGAACGAATTCCAACCGCTTTTCATAGCGACGCATGCACGCACATTACATACACACTCGCGCGCACACACACACTCGCACACACACACACACACATACACACAGAGACAAAAACATAGCACATAATGAGGTAAACTTTAAATCCTTTCATGGCGCATTCAAGACTCAACAAACTTGGCACCTTACAAGATAACATTCACTTAAATGCCACACAATGTCAGGTATGACATAATCCGATTCATTGTGACTCTTGTTATTTAAGCACCTACTTCTCATGAATGTACAAAGGACTTAGACTCGTATAGCTACTAAACAGAGTGACGGATGATGAACGGGTGGACAGACGAGCAGACAGGTAAAGAGACAGAGAGATAGACAGACAGACAGTCAGGCAGGCACATAGATAGATAGATAGATAGATAGATAGATAGATAGATAGATAGATAGATAGATAGATAGATAGATAGATAGATAGATAGTTAGATAGATAGATAGTCCGAGAGACAGGCGGACGGACAGACAGACAGACAGAAAGATAGGCAGACAAACAGACAGACATAAATAGGTAAACAGACAGACATACAGACCGGCAAGCAGACAAACAGACAGGCAGATAGATAGAAAGATAGATAGATAGATAGATAGATAGATATATAGATAGATAGTCTACACAAAGCTGACCATAAATCAAACGACACTGACAAGTTCGATCGTCTCTCCCATTTCAAAGCCATCAACTTGAGGACGGCATTCTTCAGTAGTTCTGAATAAACTTTTTATGTTTACAGACCGTTATAATTCGAATCAAATATTCTATCAGCATAACATTGACTCGGTTCAATGGGTGAAAAACAAGGGCACAAACCTTTATTGTTATGGAATGGGGGTATAGTGTATTGTTATAACACACTCAAGGTATGAGATCGATATTTGAAAGTATAGTATTGATCAGTTCCGTATTGTCGATATTCATGACACAGTTTATTGCCGCTGTGGTACAATACGTTTCTTAAAGATACAGGATAGGCCTTTAGCTGGCTCAGGCAGAGGGGAGGGAGTGGAGACTTGGGCACTTGACAGCATGAATCTCTTGTGTTGAAAGTTGATCTGCTCTGGTATGCTAAACACGCTCAGACCGTGGCCTTCGTAACTACACGCTCGGACAGACAGAGGGTTGCAAGGGAAGAAACTTCTTAAGACCGCCGAAGACAGGGAGGTAACTTTTCTGGGTCCTCGGGTTTTTGCTTCTGTACGTATGTCGTCACTGCTCTACTCTAATGGCATAAGTCATTTTTGGCACTTTTGAGATATTTGTGAGAAAAAAATGTGTTTTACTGTCATTTGGTGATTTATGCCATTATCATTCTATTGGTTTATTACATTTTTCGCATTTCCTTTTCTATAATCATTATTTGACAGCTCTCAGGCTCACGAATGCAATGAACCGTTATTTGCCTTTTTGGCATCTCTAACATAATTAAATGCCATTATTGTAGAGCAGTGACGATGTGAGAGTGTGTGGTGGTGGAGCGGGGCTGAGTGGAGAGGATGAAGGGGTAGAGATAAAGTCGAATAAAAGGAAATGAGAGAAGAAAGAGAATGACGACTATGGTAGAACAACCGAGAATCAATGAAAGTGGAGAGAGCTGGACAAGGGACGCCAACCTAGCCTTGGATACTCTAGAACCATACTGTACGGAGACTTTTTTCTTGTTTTGTTTGAATATTTACACCCGAAACACAGAATACCGAGACGGACCATTCCTTCTTTCACCATATGTCCACAACTTGCGCGCGTATAAACACAGTGAGTACTACCCAATACACAGCTCTGTGGTACTTGTCTTTTCGTTCAATTGTGAAGGGGTATGGTGCGAATTGTGGCATTATTGACAGGTATGACAAGCGCGCAAGGTGACAGACGGACTTTGGCGAATTGAACCGTCTGGAAAAAGTATTGTTGAATTAGTCTTCTTTAACTTTTACTATTGTCACGCTCCCCCCCCCCCCCCCAATCCCCAGCTTCGGCTACAACAAAAAAATGAAAACAGTTTAGTTGGGAACATGGCTGTAAGTGTGTGAAGGGGGGGGGGTGGGAGGGGGCAGCTGTTTAGAGGCTCTGATCAGGGCTGGATTAACCATTAAGCAAAATAAGCACGAGCTTAGAGCACTATGAGGAAAGGGGGCACCACAGAAATGTTTCATTGCCACACCTGCCTTGAACCATATGGTGCAAAAGTCAAATGGTGCAGCTGAACCAGGGCCCACAATAAGGAGCCCCCATGATAAATGAAAAAATTAAAGTATTTGCTGGCATACAAAACTCGCTTTTTTTTCTGTTCATTTTTAAATGTGAATTACAAAAGCAGTATATGGGCTCATCAAAATCCTTTAAATGCTTAGGGCCTCTAAAAGTCTTAATCCGGCCCTGGCTCTGATAACACTATACCATTCTTGATTACATGGATAAACAAACTGGGCCTAGCACCATTATGTCAGAAACAAATTTAATGGGACATACGGCAATATGTGAGTGTGCATGAGAAAACCCACAATAAGTCGGCAACATGACATTTTGAGTTCTGTACATATAATAAAAGACAAGACATTTCTGATAAATTGAAGTCAGTGACCCCCCCTAAAACAAGATTTTGAGAAAACGGCATTTAATCCTATAAGTGGCAATAGCTAATTGACCAAGTAATATTGGAGTGATTGATGTTAGGAGACCGTAGTCTAATTACAAAGCCGTAATAGAGATCATAGTGAGTAGTGTTCAATGCTCGTCTACAGTTTACCCTGTAACATGCCACGGTCCCCTAAACAACAGCCAAGTTGGAAGTTTGTGCCGGACCCATATTTTCACTTCAAAGCCGTTTTTCTCAAATTCAGCTCTGCCGACTTATTGTGGGTTTTCTCATGTACACTCACATATAATTTTACCTCCTGGTAATTCATGAACCATTTCAGCGATGATCACTCTTGAATCTAAAACAGTGTTTCTCAACCTTTGTCGAGCGCCCAGCTTCAATGTTCAAACAATACGTGCGCCCCACCGTGATCGGACGAAGTTAGTGTCTACAGTACACGGGGACACAGTGGTCTAAAGGCAAGGTGCTGGTCACCTCTCATGCCGAAGGTAAGCCTACCGGGTTCGATCCCCGGTGGATGCAGGCATGTTGGAATTTTTTTTCGGGGTAAATAGAATTGAACACCTAGTCTTCTTAAAAAAAGGACGAAAAACTCGGAGGGCTCCGTGGGCACGTTGCGCACGTTAAAGATACCTTGGGGGTTGGACCTCTAAAAGAGCAGGCCGAACAATGCCGCTGCCTGTGCAAAATTCTAAAAAAAAAAACAAAACTCATTCCTACCATAACAAGAAAAAACAAAAGAAGAAAAGTGAAGTGTAAATGCCAATGGCAGGGGGAACCCCCTAACGTAATGACCTAAACACAGTGTGTATATACACAGCATCTCTAAGCCTTATTGTGAAGTCCCACGCCCCACCAAAATCTTGCCACGCCCCACCGATGGGGCACATGCCCCACCTTGAGAAACACTTATTGAACACTCCAGACGCACACTGGATAGTTTATACCGGTAGGCCACTTTGGACAACAACGACTGTCTCATCTACTTGTTCCTCTTCATCCTCGTCCGTTTTCCCTGTACTGCATCAGTCTTCCAGTCTAGTTTTCTTCCTCCCTTCCCAAACTCTCTTTTCGCCTCTTCTTTCATCGCTGTCTTAGTCTCTTTTCGTCCGTCTCTCACCATACTGCCACGTGTTCCGATGTTTAACAACTCCAACAAAAGTCCGGTGGAGTAAGGACCCATGTAGTAAATAGCGGTACATGTATGACTCTGATACTCACCTAAAACGGCAATAAAGTACTGTATTAGACACTTCTCTGAAATTATTACTGAAGGTACGGGAGACCATATCACTTGTTTCGTGTGGCAAATGCATTACTACATGCCCTAGAGAAGCGATTTTCAAGCGGACATAGTGGAGTGCACCGGGTACTTGTGTCCTGGGGGGCACACTAAACTGGTACACTGTACATTCTCTACTGAATGTAAGCTCTGGCTAGGACTGTTCAAGTGGTTCATAACGGTTTGATAAGGTACAACTTGGAGCAAGTGCCCGGTTGTTATATAAATCATAATTCTTGCGTATGAGGCAAATGACAGACAGACAGTCAGAAGACGGGCAGATAGACAAACGGTCAGGCCGACAGACATAGGCAGATAGATTGAGTGACAGACAGATAGGCATACA